>VYZW01022481.1:141363-178309 GCA_013401315.1 Balaeniceps rex
TCCTTTGTTAGAAATTTATTGGTACTGTACCTGATGAAATGAGACAGGTTACTTTGACGTTTGTGGTTGTTAAAACCCAATTTTGTGATTAATCTACTTCCAATAGGCCCTTACAGTCAGAGCAGCTGCAGCTCTCCATCAGCAGGTAAGAATCAAGGAGGTCCTTGGTGAATATTTCTTCATCTTTCGGAAGGGCTGTTGTTGGTAGGGGCTAAAGCAAAGAAGTTCAAGATTGTAAAATATGTGAGCTCAGAGACAAACATTTTTAGGTGCAGAGAGAAGTCATGCGAGAACTTCCCATCAAACTCCATGTGTTCTTTTGTTATCTAAAGCAAGAAAACAAGATTCTGCTCAGCAAATGACAGCAAAATTTAAAGCAGGGGTAAAAAAAACCAAGCAAAAACATTTAATACCTTTTTTTATGATTTCAAGTTGAACTACTCTCCCACTGTTTTGCTAGAAGTAACTGTTTGTTAGTTTATTTTCTGCAGAGGATAGGATAGATAATATTTATGAATGGCATGAGCAAATCTTTTTTTATCTTACTTTTCATGTATTTTTTTACATCCACTGTAATGTGAAGCTCTAACAGTAGAAGCCTACAATTAGGTAAGGATATTAGTAGTACCTGAAACCTTCTGTAGAATGGTTCTTTACTGTAGGTTTCTCAGCATGTATACTTTGTGCTTGTCTCCTGCTTTAAAGTCTTTGGTAGTGTACAGTGTGAAAAGTTTTGTTTTGCATAATAAGGATATTGTCAGTGCCTAACAAATGCTTTGTTTTTGATGAAAAAAAACTTCCAAACAATACAGTGCTAAAAGTAGCACTCTTCGTAGCAGATACCAAACTGATGCTCCTGGACAACTGTGTTTTAATTAAAACTCATATTATTATTAGTTCCAACCAAAGATATTTGCTCTGTTGCAAGACATGTCTTGACACTTGAATTAGATGCTCAGCCAGCCTGTTAAATATATTAACAATACTTTATATTTTTAATCTGATGTTTGAAAACAGCATGGCAAGAGTAACCCTAATAGAGTGCAGCTATTTCTTTTGCTTGGCATAGTGCATCTGGAATTTTGCTGTGATTTCATGGCTTTTTCTTAATCCCAGCCATCAGAACACAACTCAGTAGAGGCTGCTGGCTGTTCCTTGGTATCAAGAAGAAATTACATAAATCTGAAAGCTTGGGTTGTTTCTGTCAAAAATGTAATTTTCCAGGTTTACTGAAAATTCATCTTGAGTTGTTGCAAGTCCTGTAGCTAGGGAGTTCGATGTCCAAATGTTGCAAGGGTTATGGGCTCTTCCCCCCATCTTTCGTATCCTGCAAGCATTTCTTCATGTCCCCTTGGAAGAAAGCTGCAGAATAATAGAATATCCTACTTACTCTAATTTAGAAGTGCCATAGAGTATTATTATTTAGGGGGGGAGGTCTCATTTGGATTAATATTAATCAAGGTCACTTGAGGTTTAAGTTGAAGGCAATAAATCAATGTAGCTTTTATAATCATAGGAAGTAATTGCAACAATTTGGAAAATTATTTTAAAAAACAGTGTTAGGATAATTAACAGACAAGATGGTTTTAAAGCTTGCCTTACAACAACTCTGGAAAGCAATTTTGATATTTAAGAGGATGAGAGATATTTTCTGTCCTCGAAACCAGCCAGCAGAAGCTCTAGCACAGAGTGGTTAAATCTGTTTTTGGTGGGAGAGCCTGGCACCACAGGAAGAAGAAATGAGGTAAGGATGGGCATTTTTAGGAATCTTGTTTTTGAAATACAAAGATGTGTGTATTTGTGCCTTCTAAATATTTTGTTTGGCTCTGTAGGGTAGATACATATATATATGTGTGTGTGTGTATACACATATATACACACACATATAATACACATGCACATATAATATGTAGATACACTCACATTTTTTTTATATATCCACACATGCACATACACCTTTGAAATATTTTCATGTCAAAGGGAAGGGTGTAGAGGACGACACAAACACATATTCAGAGGTGCCTGAAAATGCACCGCATGAGCCGTGGTATTGCAGCCTGCACTGTGGAGCGTAGTAGTCTCTAGCACAGCTTCTGCTCGGTTGCTCATTCATAGCTTGTACTAAATTTGCCTAGTTTTACCTCGGGGAGTTGGAAGATACAAATTTTTCTCTCTGAACCAAGTGTAGAGGTGTCTAGGGAAGCTGAAGATGGCTGGGCTTTTACCTCTATCAGGCAGTAATTCTTATGAAACATCTAATGAACATCCATAAAATGTCTAAGGGAAAAAAAGCTGATCTAGAGTTTTGCTCCAGAGTGTTTCTAGGCTAAAAAGCCAGTCCAAAATTGAATCCTATTGAAAATAGGAAATTCAGTTAACTCTTACAGTGAGATAAGTGAAAATGTATGGGCTACGTGTGTGGGACCAACAGAAGGTGATCCCTGAGTCTAGGGAAATGGGAGTAAATGTGTAGGAGTCAGGATTGTTTTTCAGTCCTTCTTGCTCTGTTATTTTGATGGAGCCTCCTCATCCAAAGTATGATGCCTATTTACAGGGAAAACATCTATTGACAGGGCAATTTATGGAATGGGAAGCTTAGCATTGAGTTGAAGACTTAATGAAGGGATGTTAGCAAGGAGCTGTCTGGTAGCATAAGCTGACTGCGTTATTGTTGAAGAATACAAATTATTCCCTCTTTTAACGAATGCGTCTGAATGTGCATATGGAGTCTCTCATGCTAAGCATGAAAAATTAATCTTGGTAAGCGAGATACCCTGGTCTGTAGAAATTGAGTTGCAGCTCATGGGTCTACTAATAGCGCACAGCAATAAGGCGCTCATGGGTTTTTCATCAGAGATTATACAAGAGACAGGCATAATATGCAAGAACTGTCTTGCGTATTATTATGCTGTATCATGACAGCTCTTCCAAGTGTTTTCCGCTGACTAAAACTTGCTATGAAATGGTGCTATGCCTTCAAGAGGGTTTTTTAGAAATTGTGAGAGATCTGCTGAGTTACACTGTATCAGGGTGAAGCCTTCTGGTAGTAAGACCAGTTGACTGTTCATGTGTATAAACAAAGTGTGTGTGAGGATGATTGTGAGATATAATACTGATCACCAAAAAAAATTTCAGTGTCTGTTATATCTCATCTTGCTATACAAATTAATACAAATGAATATTTTTGTTGTTTTGATGTAGTGGTTTTTTTTTCAATTTTTTAAATTCGGTATGCAGAACCTCCTATGGTAAATAATGAAATTGAGGCAAGAAATAACATATTACGGTGCTGATGTACCTTTATGTGTTATTTTCTGTCACGTTTTCACAGTATTTTGTTTGCCGAATCCCAACAATACATTGCCATTGAGCTGTCTACAGTAAAAGCCCGGGTCACAGTTGTACATTATTCCTTCTAATCTGTGTTACCTTGTGCTTGTCAAGATAGGTTTATTCCACTCTCAGGCAGCTTAATTGTCTGGCTTTTCTCTGGCCCTTTGGGATTCTGCAGTTTTCTCTAGTCTTGATTAATTTGCACAGTTTAGTGCCACCCATCATGTATAGCTCTTCCCTGGCCACTCTTTTCTGGAGATGTGGTTTAGCCCATCTCTGTATTTAATGAAGAATGCCGATGTGGGGTTTTGGGTGGGTGGTTTTATTTTTTTCCTTTTTTTCCCCTTTTTTTCTCTCCAGTATTGAAGTTTATTACTGTGTGATTGGAGGGGAATTAATGAGGACTAAACGAAGGCAGGGAGGCTGTAGGACCACTCAGTTCTCCTGAGTTAGGCTCTTGCTCTGGAGCATTCCTGGAGGAGTCGTTTCCTTGTGCTGACATTCAGGGAAGCCTTTTGAGGGTAAACTTGCCCTTGTGAAGATTTCCCTCTTCTGCGTCTCCCTATGGCAGACCAGGTGACTTTCTAAGGTTCCTTCCAAGCCACTTGCCAGGGTTCTGCAGTAAAGTCCCTCCAAGATGCTGTCACTAGCTTTTGAACATTAATATAACAGAGACATTTTCTTTATCCAAAGAAACTGAGCACATTGACTTCTGTGACTGAAGCTAGGTTAATTTTTTTTTTATTTGATGTGTTTCTCTAGTTGTTTTCAAACACTATCATTAATTCTGTTTTCAAAAAACTTGTAAGGCTGATCAATCTGTAATTTTCACGATTGTGCCAGAGCATTTCTCACTCCTCCCTCTAGCTGGCTTGGATGGAAAATGGAATATTTTTCCCTGGTAAATTTTGAGTAAATCAAACATTTAGTGTTCTTGCAAACTGGGGAGTAGGAAAATGGCACGGGCGCGCTACGCACCTCAAACACTGCCTGTAATATACCCATTAGCTACCAGCTGCACAGTGGGCGAGAAGCGATCGGGGCACTGTATGTATTTTATGTATTCTGTTTATTTTAGCAATTCAAACTAAATTTGTTCCTGCTGGAAGTGAGGTTCCTGCCTGCAATCTGCTTGCCTGTTTTAGAGCCCCTTGTTTTGATTCCCAGATGTGCCATCCCATGTCATTGATATTCTGCGAGGGTGCGTGGCCGCTCACAGGGATTGAAATCCTTGGGGCTCGGGGGGGAGCTTGCCAGCCTGGGCTGGCTTTTCACTTGCAAACCACTGAGGAAAGCCGAGTGCCACGGTGAAAATACAAAACTGGTGGATTTTATCATGTAAAAATCGGATTGCCTGTTCCCATCCTTCTGAAGAAGTCTGCTGTGATTTGAAATACCAGGCTTGTGTTTTATACACAAATAAAAGATCCGTTAATGTCCTTCTCTGAGTCTGTACTTTAGCTTACATAAAATCAGATCCTTTTTTTTTTTTTTCCCCTAATAAGGCACTTAAGCAGCCTTAAGTGAAGATTAATGTTCCATTACACTTTTATCAGTTACGTTATAGACTGAAATGCACTGGTCACATGCAGATTGATCTTCTGTGTCAAAGAATAGCAAAAATCAATATTTTTATTTTTTTAAAAATGAGTATATCTACAGAAATGCTTGTTTGCATCAAGTAACTCCCTTGTTTTATTGAGTCTCTCTTTGGGGATCCATGCATGCCAGGGAAGTGGGTTGCCCAGAATGAAGACGTGAAGCCATTGGTAAGCCCAGCTTTAAATCCCAAGGTACGTGAGCATCCACGTCATTCCTCCTGTCGCATTTTAGCTTAACATTATCATTTGTCCTTTGAATTCAGAGACCTGTATAAGATCTTTTTATTGCCTAAAAAGAGGAGAAACCAAGCTGACAGTGTTACAGCTTCCATTCCAGCTGGTACCGTCTGTGCGTGCCGGCTGGCAAACGCCTGAGGAATTGCTGTTCCTGGTTTTGCATCTTGGCTGTATTTAAAGTTTGATCTCTGGTGCTTTCTCAGAATCTCTTTTTGGGATGCTTGGAGGGAGTTGTTGGCATTTGGGTAATGAAATCCAAGCGGCTGCTTTGTGTGCCTTTGATATAGAGCCTGAAGGTGATCAAGGCTTCTTTCCCCATTTTTTTTTCTGCTTTATTTCTTCATTGGGTAGCAGTTGATGGCTGTGCCGCGGCCGGCACGGGCTGACTTAGCCCTACAAAAGTCATCCAAGCAATGTGATTCTCGTTAGCTGAGGACCTTGTAGAAAACAAAGTTTCTGTGTTTAATTCCTTCACCCTTATACTTTTAATTTCTTTCACTCAACTGGGCTGTCAGAATAAGAGAGTTGCTAAGCAACTTCTTTACTTCTTCCCTTACTGCCATGGCATTTCTCTCCTTTCCCGGTGTTTCTGGGGACTTGAGAGGGTCTCTTCCATCCCAGCAAGCAGTTGATAATTCCCGTAATCTTGCCGCGAGGAGGCGGGATGGCGTTGGTAACACAAAGCTGATTGCACCTAATTCCTTATCAAAATTGCTTCTTGTGCTGGTTGGTTTCCTTGTGAGCTTGTACGGCAGGTTTCAAACCTGCTATAGCTGCATTTAAAGCACTTTTGCTTTTCCTCTCTGCACTGCAGCGCTGTGGGGACTCAGTGTATTGAAAAACCTCTTCCAGGGGTGGCGATGGCAGTGTCATAAGGAGGAAAGCCTCAGGTTTTTATCACGCAGCAAAATAACATGATGAGAGTGTGTCACATTATGGCAAGCTGTTTATCAGAAAGTGAAATGATTTCCAAGCAGAATGTCCTGATCTTTTTATTTTTGGTTTTAAGCTTTACAGTGTATTTGGTAAACCTGAGTGCTTTGACCTTGCTTCTCTTTTAGCAATGGGGGGGGAAGGGGAGGAAAACATGGCAAATTTTAGTTTTTATTTCAGTATAATTTAAAACTTGTTGCTCTTCCAAACAGATGACGGTCTAAGAGGACTCTCCATGTTGGTGCTGGTACTTTATCACGCTGCTGTAGGAGAAGGTGCAGCTGTGAAGGCCTTTGCATGCAGAACAGCTTTTCTCTCCATGTCGGTCTGCACAAAGCCTTGACGAACCAGAAATACCATCTCTGTCCTTGCTCTTTTTTAGCTTCAAGCTCCCACGTTGATGTTCTGGATTTAGTCTTTGGAGTTTTGAAGATCTGAACTTCACCTTGATCAAGTATGGTTTATTTACGAGCACTGACATATGTATTAAATGATTCACTGTAGATGACAAACCAGTGGCTATTAGTCATGTAATTTTTTAATTATAAAAAATGCAATTGAAGAGAAACAAGGTGAAGAGGGAAGAATCCTGTTACTAGCTTCTGGGGTTGATGCTTTTCCTCTGTCTCTATCCTAATGCTGTTTTTTGCAGTGGGATGTAGGCACCTTTAAATAGTCCGTTTAAAATATAATTGGTAAGTGCTCAGCTACAGTATCATAATTCAGTTGTGCAGAATTTGCATGTAAGATGGGGATGGAAAAATACAGTAATACTGACCGAAGGATTTATGGCGTTTTGGTGCATATCGCTCTGGAAGCTGATTTTCATGAGACTGTGTTTATCAGTTGTCTGACAATGTATGATTTACAGGTGCTATAAATGACGCCAGCATTTACAGTTATGTTGTTTTGAGTTAAATGCTGTTCTAGGGAACTGGGCTTGTTATACAGTTTTTCTTAAGAATGACATTGAACCAACTTCCAGTTACAGGCTCTTTGCTCAGCCGTGACCATCCACATTCATGGGCTTGGGAGGGAGGTGCACAATCTGTGCAGGACCTTGTACAGCATTGGCTTATAGCTGCACTGTTTAAAAGCTGAGTTTGTGTAGTGCAGTCACATTGTTTAAAAAAAAATGGGTTTATTGTGTATTTTTTTAGCGTTGCTAAAGGGAAAACGAAGATTAGAGGGCTGGATGGGGCTTGTGTATGCCATTTAAAAATGTTCTTGGTGCTGCTTTACTTTAAATAAAAAAAGGGAAAGAAAACAAAAAAGGAAAAAAAAAAGATGTGGTTTTTTTTTTTTAAAAAAAAATCATTGAAAAAATGTGCAGTGATTTTTGCCTGAGGGAGGTTTGTGGCAGACCAGAGCCAGGTGGGCTGTATGTCTGTGACCAGGTCTCCTGCAATGGGCTTAGCAACTGTGGTCTGCCTGCTGAGTAGGGGCGAAATGTTTGCTTTCTTGGGATTTGATGAAACTGTGGGTAAGCTTTCTGTCTTTCCCGCAGGCTGAGGGATTTTTCATAGTTGCTCAAACCCAGTTTTTGCGTTTCAGGTTGGTGGCTGGCTTACTGTCAGCTTTGCACCCCCGCAAGAGAGCTGCTTTGGGTGCTTTGCTGTGCCCAACTTTGCTCTGATGGGAATGGTTGTGTGTCCTTTGAGCTTCTGGTAAACTCTGATTTTGAGTGTTAGCTTTTGGAGAAGTACTACAATTAGCAATAGTTTGACTCCCCCATTTTCTTTTTTTTTTTTTCCTTCTTTTTTTTTCTTAATTAATATCAAAGTCAATGTTTTTTTAATCTAGTCTCAGTATTGCTTTCCTAACATAATAAAAGCATATCCAAGAGAGCCTGCCTGCTGTTAGAGTTCATAAACTTATTTCTTTTTCTAATTTTAAAAAGAAATCCTTCTCACACTTGAAGCTAAAAGGGGGAGAGGAAGGCTATAAAGATATTGCAGAATTTACTCTCAGGAAAGCAGCTGCTATTTTCATGTGCGAAAAGCTAAATGTGGGAGTAAAGGGGCCAATGATCTTAACATTGTACAGCTGTTGGTTGGCTGCCTTTTTAACTTTGGATGCAGCTGCGTTGAAGTTTCACTGTCGCAGGGAATCGCAGACCTTGGTCAGTGAAATGGTCCTGCTGGACCAAGAGCCCCACGCGAGGCGGCCTGATCCAGCTGGGCGTGGTGAACCTGCAGAGCTGGAGATGGAGATGAGTCAACAAGTTATTGCAATTAGTCCTTGCTGGACGTGAGAATGGAAATAACAATGAAATAAAGAAGGAGCAAAGATATAAATGAAATTTAACCAACACTACATTACTTCTCAAAGTAATAATCATTCCAGGGCTAAAGGCTTTGAGATACATCCCTAAGGAAGATGATACAGCCGTATGACATCCTTGTAGAGAGCTTATCAAAAAACCCAAAACAATGCTATGCTGTTGAGTATAAGCACTGTTGAAATGCAACAGTTTTCATGTAGTTTCTGCATCAATATTGACAGTAAGTCAAAATATATTAAGTTTGAAGGCTGCTGAAATGGCTTTAGCAATTCTTTGTGGCTGTGTGGGCGGTATGGAGAGGTATGTGTTATTCCCTGGCCTCTTATGCTAGCGGCAGTGTATAATAACTAAGGCCCTGAATGTCCTAGAGCACTGGCCATTGAATTGGAAAAGGAGCAATATTTGAGCATTTGAATAATAAGGTAATTGTAAAGAGAGGTCATTGTGGGCAGAAGAAAAAGGAGTCAAAATAGCTCCTGGAGGGCCAGCTCAATTCATCCCCATGAGAAAGGAGACCTGCTTGGAGCATAGCAGAACAAATTGGAAATTGGAAAATACTTTTGAATCAGGATTGTCCTTCTGGGCTCAAGGTGATGAAAATGGTGCAGTGGGTGAAATTTCCATATGTCTGTGGATGTTGTTGTCTGCCCTTGGATATGAATGAGGCCCAGTGTGGACCAGTGGAGAGCTAGCCTGGGTGATGCATTCACACCCTTGGAGCCATTACTTGCTCAGCCTCTCCTCAAAGCCAGCCAAATAGTGTATGTACTCACGTCCTTCTTGCTTTTCTAAGTCTTCTCAATCTTTGTAATCCATATTTCTGTTTTCTTCAGGGGACCTATACTATTTTGTTCCACTCTTACAAATCAAAGTGTTGCATTAACTTTTCTTCCCTTCAGTTTTCTCTTCCTGGGTGAGCATCTGCAGAGCTTTAGTGTTTTTGGATGTCTGCGCTGGCATATTTTGGCGTGGGTTATCCACGTGAGTTATAATCCTGTAGCCATTTGTATTGTTCTGGCAGCACAAGTCTTAAAAAACTTCCTATTACGCTTCAATTCCTACTGATTGTATGCAATGGTATTTGGAACCTTTTTCAATTATTTGTTACATGTTTCTTCTCAGCTCCTACAGTTGAGTAGAATGTTTGGGGTTTTTTTTCCCCCTGCTCTGTACAGGTTTCTCTCCTTGCTTTGACTCCTGTGAGGCTGTAATGTTTTCAGCTGGGTTTTTCCCCCCTTCTATTCATGTATTGGTTTGGCAGAAAAATCACAGTGAGAGCTCAACTGTGTGGCCAGGCGACTGTGAGGGGATGTGGGAGAACACTTCATTTGCTGTTTTCTTTCAGGATTATTTCCTCCAGCTTGTTTGTCCTCAGCTATACACCTTCCACAGCTGCAGGACCTCAAGCCAGCAATTCATCTTCCTGACTTCAGAAACTTCACGGTCCTGCAGCTGGACTGATGTATGACCCCCTGCTCCGCCCTAGATGAGTTATGTTCCATGTGCTGCATGGAGGAGTCGGGAGCAGTACTCAAAATATTTTTGGATGGTTCCCGGTCCTCGAGTCAGTTCCAGTTTCAGTTTTTGATGGTTAATAGCACTGATTATAATCTTCACAGTTCCTCAAGAGATGTGAAGGCGCATGCACACTTTGCAAAGACAACTTAATGTTATTTCATGTCTTCTGCAATCACAGAGTCCATGCTGTGCATGCAGGAGTCACTGGCGTGGTGTTTGCATGCATTGGTGCTGCAGTAAAGATCTGCTGACCTGGAGAGTCACAACACTTGGTCTGCAAAAGTGGTTTGAAACCAGCTTTGGATGAACTGGGTGAATGCATGGGTGCATTTTGGGACAGTAGCTGGATCAGCCACTCTTAAGTCTTGATTGAATCAACTGCAAATAGCTTTGGATTCAGTCAGTTGCAGAGAGGTGTCAGGGCACAGACTGATGTAACCTTGATATCCCAGGTGGAGTGGCAGAAGTTCTGCTCGCTCTGCTGGGAGCAAGCATCCCTTAAAGAGCGAACAACACAGGCAGCTGGGAGCAGTAACCTCTGCAGACGTGGACCATGAGTCAGAGCTCTTGCTCAGCTGGCTGACCTTTGCATTGAAGCAGATAACAAATGCTCTGATGGTGGGTCAGTGCAGGTCAGGCCTAGTGATGATGATATCCAGCTGATGCTTGGCAATGAGCAGCTGGTGGGTAACAGCACCCAAGCTGTAACAGACCTTTCCAAAAGGATACTGTGTCCTTGATCTAACTGCCCTTCGTTTCAGGACTGCAGGGGTTTTGCTGAGCTGGGATTCATGGGCGAGGGGTAAATGTTCTCAGAGTGGTTCTTAAACCTCTTTCTGTACCAAAAATTGCTTCATAATTATTACACTGCATGGTGTTTGGTTTAAATAAATTCAAGTGGTATCCAGAAAAAGTTTACACCATGAAATAGAAAGTTGTGCTTGATGTGTTTTCCCCTAAAATTTCTAATTTGAAAGATTGGTTTTATACACAATTGGTTTTAATCACTTTTTTTGAGTTCAAATAGATCCCTAAACTATGGGTCAGAGCACAAGAGCACTGTACAGGTATATGAGATGCCGAATAGGAGCCAGCTGCCTATACACAGAATATTAACATGGTCACTTTTGGGGGAGTGTAGCATTAGACCAAAGTACAGGGGCAGGATGCTAAAAACCTGAATAAGATGTAGGTAATTTAAAAAAGATAGAAGGTGGTTTCTGTGTTTTTAATCCTGACCGGGTCTGTTGCTGCCTTGACTGCTCCGTGTTGTAACCCAGGGTAGTCAGGCACCCCATCTGCATTGTCAATGGGAGGAGAGATCTGCAACATTCCCTGCTCCTCTGCTGCTGATCCAGCTCTGGGCTTGCTGGTTTTGTTTGAGTTATAACTGTGTTAATATGAACTGGAAATATTTCAATTGTTTTTGGCTAGTCTACTGCTCATTTATTTATATCATAGGCTGGAACATGGTTTAGATCTTATTTTTTGAGTATCTAGGCTTGGTTATGAACATATCCATTCACCATCTCACTATTGAAAGGAAAATCTCCATTACTTGCTCTATTAGCATTAATGGAGAGTGTGGAAATATAACTTATGATCTTCTAAGACTTTTTTTTTTAATTAGAAAAAAAAAAAAAAAAGGAAAAAGCCCCTACCCAAAGCTGTGACTCAGGTAAGCTCCTAACTCTGTGTTGAGGGAACGGAGTAAGGAAACGCTTTTTGCAAGCGCTGAGCCTCCAGTGGGAATGTCCAGAAGCACCCGTGACGAAGCGCTGGATGGGGAGATGCGATCAAAGAACAGGATGGATCACAACAGGTTTTACAGAAGCAGTGACACATTGCTTTTCCTCCCCATGGCCCAGCTCCTCTCTGGCCTCTGTGTTTTTCAGCTGCCTGTTCTTGGCTGGAGGTTTCTGAAGCTCTGCTGCTCCTGAGCAGAGCCTGCTTTCTCAGCTGCCCTCCCAACTCGTGTTTCTGGGGGATAACTTGTGCAATAGGGTACGATATCAGATAGGATATCACGTAAGGCTCTTGGATCAAACCATACCAATGCAAATAGTCAGGTACTGTGGTCTTCAGCACCGAAGATCGTGTTTTCTCCTCCTTGATCCTGAGGAGTAACCCTGCTAAGCAGGAGGGAGCAGTCAGTAGTGTAATTTTGGGAACGCGGGTTGCTGTGTGCATCCCTTTCATTCTTGTGCCGTTTACATAAGACCATGTTTAGGAAGTGTCTTGACTGTGTGAAAAAAAAAATCCCCAGTAGAAATGCTGAACCCTGTACAATTGTTCACAAAAGCTAGGAGTGCAATGAGTGGCTTTGTTAGCTTTTATTGTTAATTTTAACTGCTGATTTTTTAGCTAAACTGTAGCTGTCATTTCAGCTGTAGAGGAGGCAGCCGTGCATGGGAACAGGTGCCTGTGCTGGGATTATTCCTTGCCATCCTGGATGAGCCACCTCGTGTGGTTTTGAGCAGCATCTCTGCACTTACTCTGTTGTTAAGTGTTATCAGGTTAGTGAAAAAAGATTTTTTTCTTTCTCTAGCTCATCTCCAAAAGAAGGAGGCCGCTTTAAATTGTTTCATGCTTTAATTGCACGGAAACAGCAGAGGCGCATATGGCAAATGCTTCCTTGCTGACACATTAGCAGAAGGTCCCCAGCATCTCACCCCCTTGGCTTCTGCATAGCTGAGTTGTTTTGTTTTAATTTCAACCTAAGTGGCACATGAAGTAGCTTCTGCCACAGCTATTTGGATGAAAAATGCCTGGGAAGCGACCCGGGGGGCAGATTGTGGGCTCTGTATTGCTGCAGAGACATCCAGCAGCCCCGCTCCAGCTTGCAGCTGCTCCCCTCTTCCCCTGCAGTGATGAATTTGGCCAAACTTGCTACTTGGCCAAACTTACCAGGGAGCAAGGAAGGGTCTCCAGGTGAAAGCTGGAAGTGCACAGCATAACAGGAGAGTATATGTTCAAGGCAGGTTAGAGGGACTGAAAGTAGTTTCCCAAGGTGAGGTGGGATAATCCCATACTGTATGTTTGGAGACAATCATTTGGGGAGATAGATTAATTGTTGCTGTATTTGCGGTTGTCATTCATTGATGCAGCTGGAGATGGGGGGAGATGATGGGGTCTGTCATCTTATTTGTGTACATTTTAAGGATTTTCTAGGGAACACCCAGTCAACTGATTGG
Organism: Balaeniceps rex; assembly: GCA_013401315.1. NCBI lineage: Eukaryota > Metazoa > Chordata > Aves > Pelecaniformes > Balaenicipitidae > Balaeniceps > Balaeniceps rex. The sequence continues at coordinate 154,464 of VYZW01022481.1, forward strand.
GGGGCTTTTTATTATAGAGCTGTTAGGATAGATCAGTGGGTGTAAAGGGGGATGAGACCCTGAAAATGTGCAATTAGAGATAATTGCATTAGGAATCCTTGTGCTTAAAAAAAAAAAAAAAGGACACAAGTCCATGGGAACTATTTTTTCACTTTGTCTGAAACAAGACTGCGTAGCAGTGTCAAAGTTGCCGTTATCCATTAATGGCAATATTTGTTTGATGACATACTTGAGAGGGTGCTCCAGCACTGATGGACATTTGCCCAGCTTGTTTGGAAGGACTTCACGCAACCTGTGTGTTGCTGTGCACCTCAGGTATTCAATAATCAGTGCTTCCATCTAACATCTCTTGTCACATTAGACTGGTTAACATACTGAGACACTTCCAAATCTCAGTGTCTAGGAGACCCCGCATTTTCCATGGCACCCAAAATGAACCTCGGAGGTCAGCTGGTTGCTTTTGGGTTGTACAAGTTGGATTGGCAATTTTTATTTAGCTTTGGGTTGTTTTGGCCATAGGTGCACTGGCTATTTGTATGTGCAGGGTACAGTTGAAATACACGTGGAGATTAAATGGACTTGGTCATTCAAGACTAAATCATCATCCCCCTTCCCTCAGTGCCAGCATTTCATCTTGTATAGACCACTCTTGTTCCAATACACCCTGCCCCAATCCTCCTCCCTACGATGGGGCGGTTTCACTGCCTCCTTACTGCAGCAGCCAGGTTCCTCTTCCTCTCTCTTGCCCAGCAGAGCCAGGTGGCACAGCGCTGATGCTTTTGGTGTACTTTCAGTCTTAGGTCTCAAAGGAGTTTTGCTGTAACAGGAGGTGCTGCACCCCGGCGTTGGAGAGGAAGAATTAATCTCTGCTCTTGCAGCATCACTTTGCACTGCCACCACCACCTTGGGTGCATGGCACTGAGGTCGTATGGGCTGAAGAGCAGGGACGAAGACTCCTGTGTGCACCCCAGCTCTCCAGGAGTCTACAAGTCCCTTTTCTGGGAGCATAGCTGTGCCAGATTTGTGACACGATGATGCAAAAGGTGCTCTTATTGAGTTTTGAAAGATGCTAATCATTGCCACACAGAGTGGAGAAGTTTCGTCTCGCACAGCTGGAGGCATCTAGCAGGCCCATCTCTGTGTGATTATTTCCACCATCATGGTGGCACACAAGAAAGACTAAGTAGTAGTTTGGGAAGGAAATAAAAGTGTGGAAGAACAAAGAATAAAGATTAGACCTCCAAGTCTAAAAAGTCCCAGTCTCCAAGTCTAATACCACCAATGTGTGGGGTTAGATACTTGATGCTTTTACTGTTGAAACAAAGAAGTATGTGCTTCGCATTTTAGGAGAAACTTTTTGAGCCAGTGTTTTTCTGGGAGAGGGGCAGTCCTAAAAAGAGTTCAGCTCCGGGCCAAAGTCAATGTTTACATGTGGAGGGCCATTCCCCATCACTGGTGGGAAGAGGGCAGGAGGAATTTAGGAGGATGAAGCTGCTTTTTCACAGTGTGGTAATTATCTCTCAAGGTTTTCCTCCAAAGCAAAGGGTTTTGTTGATGGTGCAGCTACAGCTCCTACATAATTTTGTTTTAGTCTAATTCTAAATGATGGGGTTGATTGGCTAGGTGTAATGGTTGCATCTTTAAATCATTTTTAGTAAAGCAAAGCAAGGGGAGTGAGTTCAAAAGGGAGAAGATGCTCAGACCTGTACTTAGACATGTACATAACATTGTATAAATGTTCCTGTATCTTAGGCCTTTTACTGTGTTTTGCTCAGTAAATCATATCTTGCTCTTAAACTATGAAGACAGAAATAAAATTAAATAGGAAAGCTTATTGTTGGTTTTCTTTATGCTTTAGAGGTACTTGGGCACCCTAGCCATTATGGTAAGTGCTGGAGACTGTGCTTAGATATACGGGAAAGTCATGTGGTCAGCAGAAATGCTGGTTGCAAACAAAAGAAAAGAAAATAAGAGGCTAATTTTGCTGATAAAAAGTTAAGATAAGCCTCAGCAGGGCAAAGTCTGTCCTGTAATAGGACAAATAACCTGATGATATGAATTAGTAGCATTAATTCAAACCAAACCCTCCGTGCTGGGAAAAACTAGGTAGACGAGCTTCTGTGGTTTTTCTGTTGGGTCTCTTTAGCTGTGAAATTGCAGTACTCTTGTTTGCTCTTTGAAAAGTGAATGCTTAAAACACGATTTCTGCTGAGCACGGCTTCCCAAGAGAGGATACATGCAAATGGCAATTCCACCGTCCGACTGGGTAACTGGGCTGTTCTAGTTTGTTGATGGTATTTTTAGTGCAGCTTGCGTAAAATGCTATAAAACCATGGTGCACTTTGTCTGCATTTCCTTGTGCTTTATTGATTTTATCACACCACACTCATTCTTTTCTCTTTCAGCAAGATTACTGCTGCATTCGCTCAGCTGGCCAGAACAGCGTATTTCCAATAGGATGCTGAAATGTGGTAATAAACACAGAAATTTTGCATCACGGAGACAAACAATTCATAGAAGGGGAGAAAATGTTTAATTTCATGGCTGTTAGTATCAACAGGCCGGAGGGGAACGCGTTCTGCCTATGTGTTCAAAAGAACAGAGCATCACCACTCACTTTGACTTTTCTTTTTCCCCTTCTGCCACTGCAAGGTATTACTCCAGAGTGTTTGCAACTCTGGTTCTGCTGTAACCTTGCCCTGCTCATTTGGCAAGTCAGTGGGTTAATTTTCAATATAACTGTGCTATTCACCAGCAATGCTGGTTCGAATAATTTGAAGAAGGAGAAAGAGAGCTTATATGATATATATATATTTTTTTTTTAATCTTTTTTTTTTTTTTCTCCCCTCCTTAGGCCATTGGTGCACTTCAAAGGGAAAATCTCCATCTTTTTGGCTCAAAAATGCCTTTTGGCAGCTGAAAAAAAAAAACACCAAACCCAAAGTCATCTTTTCTGGTAGAGGTGGTAGAGGGTAGCTGAGGAAGAGGGATATTACGGTGGGGGACTCTCAGGTACTAACTTCCATCGACCCTCATGGAAGGCAAATTCAGAACACATTGCTGCTTTCTTCTTGTTGGGGGAGGGGATCAAATGGAAATCAAACAGGCCTATTTCCTTTAGGAAAGAAATAAAATTAATAGCACTAAGTTAAATCCTTGGGTTCTGCCTGGACTAGGTTATATTATAGGAAAAGCCAGTGTGGTTTTCCTTTGTAGCTTAGGGTTTTTTCATGGTTGCACGAAGCTCATTGCTTTGATCCCTTGAGCTCTGTGAAATTTTAACCTGATTTCCTGTGTGGTCAACACGGAAGGAAACTTTTAGCTGTATCTGCAGCCTGAAGAAGATGAAAAATTGGTTATCTCAGTGCAATAAAGATGAAAACAAATACACCTGTGGTAATAGCAGAATTAATGCACATTTATTGTAAAACACTGGAGATACTCCATTCGCTGTGTTTGGTTTTCAGCTGTGGAAGCAAAATGTGTTTTGTCAAGGATGCAGCCTTGGACACGACTGTCAGAAATAGGTGAGGGGATGACGAGTGGATTAATGAAGTGTTGAAAGAGCTGGTAAAAGAAAAAGCACAACATGGACATGCTTCAAAAAAAAACCCCAGGAATTGCTTAAGGTTTCCAAAGGCAACTTCTATTGAGCTCCCCTGGTTTTAGCTCAGAAGAAACTTGGGGTATGAAGGACAGCATCTGAGAGTGTCTATAGTCTTCTCTTGACCTGCACATAAGATGTGAATCTTAAACCTGCTGCGTTTAATTTGAGGGTGGTGTATACACTTTTGATCTGCCTGAGAGATTTTTCTCACTAGCATTTTGCAGATTGGAGCTTGTAAATTGCCTCTCAAATCTTGATAATTAATGATGGTGGGTGGTGAACATGAACTGCGAATGGTTTGAGGTTTTCTTATTCTTTTTATTTTTGGCTTCTAAAAATCTGTATGCCCCCAAAATGCTCAGGAAGACAAAAGGGAAAATTGTATTTGTGCAAAAGTGGGGGAGGAGGCGGAACGGATGCGTTATTCTGCTGCCATTTGGAGTACTGCATTTCACATCCTCAAAAAGCCTCTGCAGGCATCCCACTGAACGAGGACCAGCACCTCATTTCTGAGCGATACCCCAACCTTGTCACTGCGGGCTTCAGTACTCAGGCAAGAGAGGTTTCCCCGAGGCTGGGGGCAGCGTAAGGCTGGAGAGCATCACGGTGTCATGTATCTCTTGTAAAATTAATGCAGCTTTTCTCTCACTTCCCCCCCACCCCCCTGTTTTAAATCTTCTGCTAATTCTGGGTTGTGTTAGTTATACGTGTTGCAATGTCATCTGTCTCGCTGCACTATGTTTACAGTAGTCCAAGAAACGCGCCTGGAAATGTGTGTTGAACTTACCTTGGAGGTCATTTTGGAGTAGCTTTCTCAGCCCAATTTATTGGCACCAGGAGAAATTGCCTCCATAATGCAAGTATTAGTTGTGTAGTTTTTTCAGATACTGCTGTGATTACTGTTCTTTAATGTAAAAGGTGAAACTTGAGTTCTTGTATTCCCGTTTGTTTCCTTTAATCACAGCCTGCCTTCGAACGTGACCATATTTTTAGTAAGGTTGGCGTGTGCTACCAAGATACTGCAGGAGAGATTTGACTGTGGATATTTTTTCCTTCCCTCCCCCAAGGAGCTTTATCCTTCTGCATTCACATTCTGTATCTCTTTGCTCCGGGTTGCTGCTACAGCTCACCGGTCCTGGGTGACGGGACCATCACCCTCCTGGGTACTAATCAATGATTAAGTATTTTGCAATGTGTTTTGCTGCATGTTAGCTGTGTATAAGGCTTCACAAAAAATCCTCTCCCAAAAACCAGCCCACTGCTTTGTTATGAAATATATTTGGTTTTTATTACTAAACAGCTGTTTCCCTTTTGTAAATGGTCCCTGCTGAGAGACAGAAGGGAAAAGAAGAAAGAGGAAAAGTACTTGAATAAGGCAACAGCATAATTCATTCAACAGGTACTTCTGTGAGTGCAGTTCGGCTGTTCTGTGACAGATGCTGGGCTTGCGGTGTGCAGTGATTTCCCCCACGTATGGCCTGTTAGCGGTCCCACATACATACCACCTTGTCTCTTCTGGGATTACATCGTATCTCCCCTTGCTCATTGCCCCATAGCTGGCCACATCCTTTTCCCTTGGATAACATAACTGGTTATATTTTAAATCAGAAATCAAAGTTGCTGTTTTCAGGCTCTGCTTACCTTGAGGCTTCTGCTTTTCTTTGAAATCTGAAAAACTTGATTGCTTCCCCCCGTCATTTGTTTCAGCTGGTCTATTAAAAACTATTATTTTTAAGCAAATATACATCCTCTAAGAAAATTAGTCCACATTTCACTTCCGGTCCAATTAGCAGTTCCCCTTCTCAGTCTGCTGTTTCTCCTCCGTCTCCCACACCTCTGTGTGTCTTGCTGTACCTCCTGAGCAGACGTGGCTGATGCTTAAAATCCTTATGGATCTTCGTTTTCCACCCCAACAGTGAGGTGAAGACCTGTTATCTTAATGCAGGCTGTTGTGCTGTTTGGACACCCATGAAGACAAATTGTCAGCTGCAACCCTCACTGTGTTGCAAAAACTTAAGAACAACTAATATAGTTTACATAAAATGAGTGTATCTGTATTTATGACGCATGGCAGTGTAATTAGGATGGCCTGCTCTGGATATTGGCTGCTTGGATGTGCACAGAGGGATCTTGAGAGTGATTTGTTTCTTAGCAGGGCTATAGCTTTGTCTATACATCTGAAAAGCAGACGGATTAAAACAGTTTGAAGAATAGCCTTGGAGATTGCTTGAGGAAGCAGAAAGTTCCCCTAGCTTAATACTGACTTTTGCTGCAAAACCTAGGTTTTCCTTTTAAAGAAAAAGTATGTAACCATACAGGGTTAAAAAAATAGCGCAAGGGGGATCTGCTTGCTCCCTTCCACTAACAGCATGAAGCCTGGTTTAAAATGCTGTGTTTTCAGGTGAGTAGCTAGGTGTGACTAAGGGGAAAGAGAAGGATGGGGCAATTAGAAATTTATACTCAAGTGTGCATATATAGGAGGAAGGAAAAAAGGAGAAAGCATGTTGGGGAATATACTGAACATAAAGAAAAATGAGGTGTGATGGGAGGGTTACCTGCTTAGAACAAGGATTGAGCATATATATGTTGTACGCTTTGAGTGAAATGCCCTCATTAAATGGGGAAAAGCACTTTTCTGTACAGAGCAAGATGGAAGGTGGAAGCTGGTCTGTGAGTAGAAGTGAGAGGTGGTTCTGCATCCAGAGTCCTTTCCCTTACATGATAAAAGCTGCCTGTCAGGGAACCTGTGGCTGCAATGGCAGAAGCAGAATTGGTCGCAGCCCGGCTGGCCACATCCTCATTTCTGTGACTTTGGGCATGGGCAGCGAAATCCCTCCAAGGGTGGCTGCGGAGGCCCCATAAACCATGTCCTGATGCGTCACAGTGCTGCCTTGGTGCGGGCAGGCGTGCTGTTCATGCTGAGCACACAGGGAAATAAAGCTCAAAAGATTTTCTTTGGGTTTATACATTTCTGGTGGGATGGATACTGCTATATCCTAGGTAAGAGCACCCTTCTGCTGTTATAGATAAAATTCTTGTGGTCAGCATGGAGTAAAATGAGCCACATCCTTTTAAGTAAATACCCAGAAGTAATGAGTTAAGAAATTGTGTGTATGATCTTATGCTGTAGCTGAACTAGAGAACTCAGTGAAAAGCGGTGGTTCTCATTTTCCTTTAGCTCTTCTCTTCTTCCAAAAAGTTTGGCTGGCGGAAAGGCAATCCAGGTCATCTCACCCAACTTTGAAGTTGGCTTTGTTTAAGTGTGGAACCATTTGGTCATTAAACAGTTCATGGGTTTTGGTTTTGTTTTTTTTTCTTTTATATAAAATATTGCAGCTATAAACTAGCGTTTTCTTCCCCCCCCTTTTTTTTTATGTGACATCTGGATTGTTCAGGGAGTGTTATTCCATTGTGAAATGGGGATAGTTGCTTTTTTGAGCAGTGGAGGTTTTATAGATCCAGTAGATTAATAATCACGTAGAAAAAAGATAATACAGCTGGCTATCGCCTTTCACATCTATTAACATAAGATCTTCAATTGATTGGGGGGGGTATTTTGTCTGAACACTTGCAATTAGCAGCTCTTAATTGCTAAAACACTTTGTAAGAAATCTGGCTTGATGGGTAGATTGGTAAAAGGAACAGGAGCAGATATCTCTGTGTTCTGTGAGAAACGTCTGCGCGCTTGTTGCTTTCTTCAAGCCACAGATTAAAGAATAGGGCTGGAGGAGACTTTGAGTTCCTGTCCCAAGGCAGGATTGGTCTACCTGTATCATGATCTGCCTATATCGGATGTCTATTGAATGCAGTTTTAACAACCTAAGACAACGGAGACAGCCTGTGCTCTTGTACTTCTCTTCGCAAACCCCATTATTTGTCTTCCTAAAGCTCTACATTTAGAGGTTACCTTTTGTCAATATTTTTCTCTCTCTTTTTCCATCTTTAGGTAAAAGTGTCTTGACAACCACGTGGGAAGGTGGATTATTTTTCAAACAATGAGCGTGCGCCTCTAGACATGATTTGTGGTTCGGTCCAGCTGGAGCTGTCTGAATGAAGCTATGGGCTGTGCCTCCGCCAAGCATGTTTCTACTGTTCAAAATGAAGAGGAAACTCAGAAGGGGAAAAACTATCAGAACGGAGATGTGTTTGGTGGTAAGTGTTGCAGGATTTCATCTTTCTCCCAACATCATGAATGTTCTGGAAGGTATATTTGGGAGCCTTAACCTTTCACAAAATATAAAGGAAAGTGTATGTTGAAATAAATCACGATGATAGTGCAGTTGGCCCCTCCAAGGATTAGTACCATGACACCTGAAACAGAGGTCGGGGTGAAATCCTTAGTGGAAAATTACCATTCTAAGTGATGTACAGTACTGCACTGTCTTTAACCCCATGAATCCTGGAATAGTTCAAAGACAATGAGTTGCACAACCCCCTCATGTTTATATATGTGTCTCTCTCATATATTGTCGTTAGGTACCAAAATAGTTGGACTTATTTCCTAAAAATAAAAATCTGTTCAGTAAGAAAAATAATTTCTCAATACTGTTGTTCTGTAAAGCAATAAAACAGTAGTTCTGAAATCGTATAGCAAACAGGGTACAATGAAACTAGAAATAACCTTCTGTGAGGGATTCATTGGTACTGGGAAGCTCTGAACGTGGGATGAAAACATCTGTTTCACTGTGTGGGAAGACTGGTCTATGATCCAGGTATTATCACAGACACTTGTGCATCAGGAAAGTTGTATAAGATAAAATGTGTAGTCAGCTTCATGATTTTTCTTGTTTTTCCCCAGATTCTGTTAGTAGATGCTAAGTGGGTTTTAGATAACGATCTAAACAATAATTCAGTTTTTTAAATGTTAGGAATTATCTGGAAGACTGTTCAGAAATTAGATTTCTAGATCTGCCCAGATATCTATCTGAAAGTTAAGTCAGCTGTGAATAAGATAACTTGGTACTGTTATTCTTAAAATAGGTGTCATGCTTCTGAGTATGCCAAACTTCTCTGGTGGTTTTTATAGTAATTGTTTGTGTAGAAGTGGGAATGACGCATCTACCAGCAAAAAATATCTCCCTTTAATTTCAAAGCAATGATATTTCACTTTTTCAACCTTTCTGGGTGCTAGCTTGCTCCCAACAGTGGGTCCCAAAGTAAGAATTACCTGGAGGAGTAATCTGAAGACAAAGCGGTTGTTCAGCAAACTTCAGGCCTAAATGATGGGTTATTTTCCTGTGCGTGCTCCTTCGCTAACCCGAAAGATGCTGGTTTTGGAATTGCGAGTTCAGTATGTTGCTTTTATTTAAAACAGGCTTTAAGTGCTGTCATGAACAAAAAGCTCTATTAGTTTCTCAAAGGAATTTGAGTTCATATTTTAACTGACCTTTAGTGAGGGAGCAATTTTTACAATATGTGTGTCTCAGCTTTTTTTTTTTTTTTAACTGCATGCTGTGGGCCAAAGATCATAACTTAAATGACAAGAAACCTAAAGTAACTTCTGGAGGCAGAGGATCAAGAAGACCGAAGGGATTTTAACGGGCTCCCAATTTATAGAGCTGGACTGGTGTCAGCTGTATCATTTAGCTATTCTGGGATCCATCTAAGGGCTGTTAATCGTTCCCTATTTTACAGAAACCTATCAATATCAGGAATACTACCTGCTGTTAACCATTTTCTGGCACATATTTTAGTTTAGGTATGCAGTTTGTCATTGCTAAAGATCTAGTTCAATGACTGATACTTTATTAGCAAAGAGTTGGAGTCTGTGACTTAAACGATTTGTTGAACGGTAACCAGAATGAGCACAAAAGCCATGTTTTTCCCTTGGTGCTGAGGGACAGCCTCCAGATCAGGAATTGGATGTATGAGAAAAGTGAGCTGGAGTGTACCTGGCTTTACTGCTGTCCTTTTGGGACTTATAAATGATCAACAGGATGCTTAGATGCCCAGAAGCAGGAAGCCACATGCTTCACATGAAAAAAAAGGCAATAAAAATACACAAATATTTATTGTCCTTCTTAACAATCTTCTGGACTTGCCAAACGCCTGGAGCTCTTTCATAGGAGACTGAATGCTATTCCTGCTCCCAGCTTCTTCCACTATGGAAATGGTAGTGGCAATTGCATTGTTTGTTATGAGTTAGATCTGAAAGCTCAGATTATTCTGCCCACTTAATTTTCTATTAAACTTTCATGTTGTTAGTCCCAAATTAATTCCATGTAACATATTCTGCAGAGTTATTCCTTAAGTCATCAAGGAGGAAGACAGTGCTGTGTCAGAGGGCTGTCGTCATTAACTTCCTTCAAGGAGAGAGCGTATTTATGCTAGATTTGAACAGACGATCTCAGCTAGGATGACAAATCTCAGCAGAATAAGTTCCCAGAGATACAGGAGGATGTGCAGAGTCAATGAAGGTTGCACAAAAAGCACTGCAGTACTTCCATCATGCATTCCCCTGTCCAGTTCCAGGTTCCCAGAGCTACTGCATGTTGCCTTGCTTGTTGATGGAAGGGACAAAAGTGTCTCGTCCAGCCAGTCGCCAAGAACAAAGTATCTCTGCAGCCTGTAGGGATCAAAGATTAACTGCAGAATGACTAGGCAGAGCAAGACCAAGGTGAGTGGCAGGGAAATCAGGTGGTTCATGAGGAGCAAGAAGATAATGGAAAGGGAATTAGAGGCAATCAGTAAGAGGTTTTGGGGAAGGAGACAGCAGAGTAAAAGAAACAGAGATGACAGGTGGGGTTGGAAGGTGGCTGATGTAGTGATAGCGTTGATAACATCCTGAGAATATTAGTATCCATAAATGATGATGTTCGTAGATGATGAACACTTGCAGTGTTCACACCTGGGGACAAATCTGACATAAAGCACCTGTGCAGAGCTAGCAGGTATGAGCTTCGTAGTTGTAGTAGCCCAGATTGCCTCAGATGTTTCACAAGTGGAGAAAATCGTGAAAGACTTGGAACAGCAATGACAGAATTGAAGGAAAATACCTCAGTGCTGGTGCTGCCTTCCCTGGGCAGCTGGTGTGATCTGAGAGACGTGGCTTACAGTATATTGCCCCTCGCTGTTTGCCAAACACCTGAGATGAAAATGGTACTCTTCTTTCTTCCTTGAACATCATCCCCAGACAAGTTGCAGGCAGGCAGAGTCAACAGAAAGGATTGTACTTTCATCTTGCTTTTACATTAAATAGGTCATGTTGGTGAGGGGAGGTATGAAAATACTTTATTTGGTTCTAGCCAGTTTTGCTCTTACTTTTGCCTTAGGCTGCTGGGGGTTTTTGCCACTTAAGTATTTTTTGTGTGGTTGAAAACATTAGCCACATAGCTGAAAAACCTTTTGCTTTCCCACTTACCACCCTTTTTCCACAAATAAGTGCAGTTGTTCATGTGATTTTCTGTGAGCTCCATCTTCTGTGGTGTTCAAGAGCTTTCCTATTTTTGCTCCACTGCTGTAATTGCAGCTCCACAAGTAGCAAGTGGATTTACTGAGGAATGAACTAGGTGGTCATCATTGCCCAGCCAGAAAACAAGCGCAACGGTAATAAGAACTGCCAATGCCAGCCTACAGTGATGCAGAGCCAGTGGCTACTCTATACCACCTCTGCTGTCAAGGTGGAATAATGATGGAAGTTTCAGAGGGCAGAGAAGAAGGGGGTTAGTCATAGCCTGGGGTTATGAGGTTCCCTCTTGTAACTGATGGAAAAGAGCTGTAACTATAATGAGAGTTCTAGGGGGGAGGAGAGAAGACCTGCCTGGTTGTAGTTAAACATGGATTCTTGCTGTGAAAGAGGTCTGCTGTACATGTAGTACAACAATCCTTAGTTGTCTGAACTGAAGAAGACACCGAGGTGGTCTCAGTGCTGTGTAAATGGTGGTGTCTCCAAGCTTCTCATTTGGGGTAAGCTCATGGTACAGGACTTCATGAGTAAAGAAGGGGTGGAAAGGACCTAAGGGATTGCTGCGTAGCTCCTTGCTCTCTGTGGCTTGGATAACAATTCTCTGTTCACGTTGCAGAAGTTGCCAGAACGGTATCATTATTGCATTACCAACTTTGACTTCCTTTGCTATGAACACACTTCTAGTCCTTCAGCACTTTTTCCTCTTCCTTTCAGGGGAGAAGCAGGCAAAGAAACCATGCGGGAGTTACGAGCACCAACAGGGCTGCAGCTTTGCCCTCTGCCTTTTTGTTGTCACTCAGCTTGCATGCCACAAGCTTTATACTTGTTTTGCAACCCTCCCTCCAAGCCCTCAGAAGGTGGCCTGTCTAGAAGACCACTTAACATTTCCAAAGCTTTCTTCAGGGGTTGTGATATTTGTCTTGGGGTTTATCCACTCTTCTTTAGAAAAAAAGGAGATAATTTCCAGGTATACAGTGTTTGGATATTTTTTTCTAATCAGTAGGTTTTGCTCAACTACAGATTTCACTTTGAATCCAGAGACTATGTTCTGAACTGCTCAGAGTGGTGCAGTTCCGCTTCTGTTCTTCCTCAAAGCCTCTAGATGCTTTTTCCTTCTTGCCTGGTGGTGGCTGGTTGAAGCCAAGTCTATTGACTATTTGAGAGATCATTGCTTCTGTGAGGATTTTTTTTTTTTTTTTTTAGTTTTAAAAGTCACTGCAGGCTAAGATTGTGCTCCAGTGCCTTATTTCCTCCCCATCTTTTAACCTTTTTTTTTCAATTGAGCAGACACATTGAGCCAGGTGTTCACAGTAAATTCGAAATTGTAGTGTTTAAAGCTGAGAAACCCACCGTGAAACCCATGAATTTTGTAAGAACAAATTCTGGTTAACTGAAAACAAACCATAAAAATTTCCATCTTATCCCAAACTGTAGAAGGCACACTGCATTTTGCTGTAATATATATTTAAATAATTGAGTTAGCAGGCCTATCAAAGGAGATGTTCTAGAGAAGATTGAATATAATATGATTATTACATCTTGTTGGTCTAATGACTTTAAAATCCCTCTAATAAATTAAGATTTATTATTACTATCCTTATTCATCATTCCACTTCAAAGCTGATTTCCATGGCAATACATAAGAACTATAATAATGTAAATACCAATGGAGAACAAAATGGCATGGTAGAGCCTTGAGCGTTGTTGATTTCAGCATATGTTTTAATAATATAATGTCTCTTGTAGATTAATTTTATTTGTGCCTTTTAAAAAATCATGGGAAGTCCCTTTGGGGAGGAGGTTATTTTTTGTGTAAGAAAATAACTGGTAATGGGATTTGTTGGGGGGGGAAAAAAAGGATTTTAGAATCTGTTTATTAATCTGAGAGGCTAATCCAGATATCTATATGGAGCTCTTGGGTGCTTTGCAAAAGTGAGAGTAAACATGGCAGGTAAGAATCTTCTCGCAAATTGGGAATATCCTTGCTGCAATTGCTGGATAGAATTTCTGTTATTAACAGCAGCTCCAATTGCTAAAGCAGTCTAAATAAAGCTGAATGCAAAGCACAATAGTTTATAAACCAATTTATCTCAGAGCAGCTGGGAGAATGCTAGAAAAGGAAATCTTTGGCATTGAGGTATCATAATGAGATTGAAAAACTGATTGATGCACATAGTATCTGATTGTTTCACAAGCTCTAATGTAGTCATTTTCACAACTTTCCTGGTTTGTATTACAGACCCACCCTTGTTTTAGAGATGGACAGCATGGAGAAGACGTGTGAGGGACCTGATGTCAGATCACTTGCAGACGTGCATGCCCTTATCTCTGCTCTGCTCTTCCTCACTTGTTTTTTTCAACAGTTTTCTCCTGTGTTGATACTTCTTCCCAAATCTTTTGAAAATGCCATAGTTCAAAAGCCAAGCAGGAAAGTTAAAGTATTTAACTATGGCAAGTATTGACCTGTCCTGTATGGTGGCAGTCGGTCTGCAGTGTCAGGAAAGCAACAATCCATCTCACAGGGAGGACTCCCTTCCCTCACCAAATCGAGGAGTTCAGCTTAGCTTCCTGAAACAAATACACTGCTCTGTAGCTGCCATACCTGAACTGGAAGGAGGTGGCTTTATTTGGCTTCTTGTTCACCAATACTACTATTTAAAACCCAAAATCTTTATCAACTCATCGTGAGTTTTCTCATGTTGGTGTTTTCTTTCTTCCTATATGTTTTATGGGTTTGTCTCCATTCTGCTAACCCCTGCCTTGTGACAGTCAATTATTTCTTTTCTCGTGTCTGCCCTGTCTCATCTGGCTGGGTATCTCAGTCTGCTGCCCAAGACAGCAGAGCTCTGACTTATTTTGATGTATGCCGTGTGCATTTGAAGTAAATGCCAAAAGATGCTGAAATATTTGAAACTTTTAAAACATGTCCACTGTATACAGGAAGAGAATAGGAAGGGGAATTTGGGACTATGACTTAGCTTTCCTAAATATGCGGCATCTCCAAAAATGCGCCCAAACCTTTGTAGAGATTACTTTATTTTGAAGGCTCTTTCCTTGATTAACAGGCCTAGAATTGTTATCTTATTCAAAACTTCAGGCTCAGGTTGTTGCACAGGACGCTTTAAAATATCTGTGAGCCCAGCAGACTGTTCAGATGTCCTTGATTAATACGAGATCAACTTCCTAAACCTGCCTTTCTCCACCTAGTTCCTGTGCACAAAATTCTGCAGGTTGTCTTCTGGCCATTTTGAAGTTCTGAAGTTGGGAAGTTTTTAGATAAAATTTGAAGTGGGAAAAATGTATTAAAAGTGTTTGCAGTGAATAACACCTTCCTGTTAGCTCTCACTTTCCCTCAACTGACAAAAAAAATGCTAAAATTGAGAAAAATAAACTATTTCTTCTGAAAGACAGTGTGGCCATCCTTACTGAACTGAAGCTATCTGGAAAGCCATAGCTTAAGGAATATAACTTCTGTCATGTTGACCGTGAACGCGTGCTGTGATCAGAAGGTCTTGCTGCACTAGGCTTCACACAAACACACAGCTCACTTTGCCTGGCAGCGTTTATTGTATTGAGTCTGTTGGTCAGCTGGTTAGCACTCAGATAGTAATTGCTTCAGCTCATTTGGCTGTCCTGACATGCTTCTGCAATGTCAGATCTTACTAATTTTAGGGACAGTAGTGATTATGCATAAGGGGACCAGCACCATGCAGTGTCCTAATACCATACTGGATATTTTGAGACAATAACCTTTTTAAGGCTTTTTATGGCTATAAGCTCTTCAGAAGGGATAGGCAAGGCAGGAGAGGCGGTGGGGTGGCTCTGTATGTTAGGGAGTGTTTTGATTGTATAGAGCTCAGCGATTGTGATGATAAGGTCAAGTCCTTATGGGTAAGGATGAGGGGGAAGGCCAAAAAGGCAGATGTCCTGCTGGGAGTCTGCTATAGACCACCCAACCAGGATGAAGAGGTTGACGAAGTGTTCTATAAGCAGCTGGCAGAAGTCTCACAATCGCTAGCCCTTGTTCTCGTGGGGGACTTCAACTTACTGGACGTCTGCTGGAAACACAACACAGCAGAGAGGAAACAGTCTAGGAGGTTCCTGGAGAGTGTGGAAGATAACTTCCTGACACAGCTGGTCAGTGAGCCTACCAGGGGAGGTGCCTCGCTTGACCTGCTGTTCACAAACAGAGAAGGACCGGTGGGAGATGTGGTGGTCGGAGGCCGTCTTGGGCTTAGCGACCACGACATGATAGAGTTCTCTATTCTAGTGAGGTAAGGAGAGGGGTCAGTAAAACCACTACCATGGACTTCCGGAGGGCAGACTTTGGTCTGTTCAGGACACTGGTTGAGAGGGTCCCTTGGGAGACAGCCCTGAAAAGCAGAGGGGTTCAAGAAGGCTGGGCATTCTTCAAGGAGGAAGTCTTAAAGGCGCAGGAGCAGGCTGTCCCCATGTGCCGAAAGACGAGCCGGCGGGGAAGACGACCGGCCTGGCTGAACAGGGAGCTCTTGCTGAGACTCAGGAAAAAAAGGAGAGTTTACCACCTTTGGAAGAAGGGGCAGGCAACTCACGAAGAGTACAGGGACCTCGTTAGGTCAAGCAGAGAGGAAATTAGAAAGGCAAAAGCCCAGCTAGAACTCAATCTGGCCACTGCTGTAAGAGACAATAAAAAATGTTTCTTCAAATACATTAACAACAAAAAGAGAGCCAAGGAGAATGTCCATCCTTTATTGGATGCGGGGGGGAACATTGCCACCAAGGATGAGGAAAAGGCTGAGGTACTTAATGCCTTCTTTGCCTCAGTCTTTAATAGTCAGACCAGTCATCCCCAGGGTATTCAGCCCCCTGAGCTGGAAGACGGGGACGGGGAGCAGAACAAACCCCCCATAATCCAGGAGGAAGCAGTTAACGACCTGCTACGCCACCTGGACATTCACAAGTCTATGGGGCCGGATGGCATCCACCCGAGAGTACTGAGGGAGCTGGCCCACTCTCCATCATCTGTTAGCAGTCCTGGTTAACAGGGGAGGTCCCAGATGAATGGAGGCTTGCCCATGTGAAACCCATCTACAAGAAGGGCTGGAAGAAGGATCTGGGGAGCTACAGACCTGTCAGCCTGCCCTCGGTACGCAGGAAGATTATGGAGCGGTTCATCCTTAGTGTGCTCAACAGGCATGTGCAGGTCAACCAGGGGATCAAGCCCAGCCAGCATGGGTTCATGAAAGGCAGGTCCTGCTGACCAACCTGATCTCCTTCAGGTGACCCACTTATTGGATGAGGGGAAGGCTGTGGATGTTATCTACCTGGACTTTAGTGAAGCCTTCGACACTGTCTCCCACAGCATTCTCCTGGAGAAGCTGGCAGCTCATGGCTTAGACAGGTGTACTCTTAGATGGGTAAAAAATTGGCTGGATGGCCGAGCCCAGAGAGTTGTGGTAAACGGAGTTAAATCCAGTTGGTGACCGGTTGCAAGCAGTGTTCCCCAGGGCTCAGTTTTGGGGCCAGCCTTGTTTAACATCTTTATCAATGATCTGGGTGAGGGGATCGAGTGCACCCTCAGTAAGTTCGCAGATGACACCAAATTGGGTGGGAGTGTCGATCTGCTTGAGGGTAGGAGGGCTCTGCAGAGGGATCTGGACAGGCTGGATCAATGGGCCGAGGCCAATTGTATGAGGTGTAAGAAGTCCAAGTGCCAGGTCCTGCACTTGGGTCACAACAACCCCATGCAATGCTACAGGCTTGGGGAGGAGTGGCTGGAAATCTGCCTGATGGAAAAAGACCTGGGGGTGCTGGTTGACAGAAGGCTGAACATGAGCCAGCAGCGTGGCCAAGAAGGCCAAGAGCATCCTGGCTTGTATCAGAAATAGTGTGGCCAGCTGGAGTAGGGAAGTGATCGTGCCCCTGTACTCGGCCCTGGTGAGGCTGCACCTCAAATACTGTGTTCGGTTTTGGGCCCCTCAGTACAAGAAAGACATTGAGTTGCTGGAGCGTGTCCAGAGAAGGACAACAAAGCTGGTGAAGGGTCTGGAGAGGAAGTCTTATGAGGAGTGGCTGAGGGACCTGGGGTTGTTTAGCCTGGAGAAGAGGAGGCTGAGGGGACGCCTTATCGCTCTCTACAACTACCTGAGAGGAGGTTGTAGTGAGGTGGGTGTTGGTCTCTTCTCCCAAGTAACAAGCAATAGGACAAGAGGAAGCAGCCTCAAGTTGTGCCAGGGGAGGTTTAGATTGGATACTAGGAAAAATTTCTTTCCTGAAAGAGTGGTCAAGCATTGGAACAGGCTGCCCAGAGAGGTGGTGGAGTCCCCATCCCTGGAGGTATTCAAAAAATGTGTAGATGTGACACTTTGGGACATGGTTTAGTAGGCATGGTGGTGTTGGGTTGACGGTTGGACTCGATGATCCTAGGGGTCTTTTCCAGCCTTAATGATTCTGTGATTCTGAGACATTTTCCAGCACGAACAAATATCTCTGGTACAACCACCGGCACTCGTTCCATGCAGTGCTTAATCTGAACTCCGTGGAAGTGAGTGGCATGTAGGCAGCCGTGCTCTGAAAACCTAGTCTCAGGGGTGCAAAACTTTAAGTATCACAGTGAGTTTCAAAGGAGATTTTCATTGCTTAAATTCAAGTTCCAGCTGACCTCCTGAAAGGGTAGCTTTCATGTTGTTCATGATTTCAGCAGCTCGTGTTACAAAGTAGATCTTGCTTCAATGCTTGAAAGCTAAAGAAAAGCAAATGAGTGCATTGCAGCGTAGGGCTGAAGTGCATGAGCATCTTCCAGAATTATACTGGACTCTGTTTTTCCTTACTTTTTAAACTCAGTTGAAATGATTTTTTTTTTTTTTTTAGTTTAACATCATCTTTGTTTTTATCTACTCTGTTCCAACACAATTTGGTGATAACCTGTTTCGTATCTAAGTAAACATGGGTCAGTCCTAAATACATGTTTCAGGAAGTGAGAGAGAAGAATAGAACCACAACCCACTTTGGTGTTATGTCCATGTGGGAAATGTAATAAAATTGCATTTGTTATCTAGGTTTGTGACGTATTGTGTAACTGTGAGAACACCCTTGGTAAGTCAATAATTTACTGTTTTATTCCCATGAGGAAGCAACAGGGTTTTAAAAAAAATCAAAACAAAACCAAACCCCACCCTCAGGTTTTGTCTAGTCATGTATTCATGATAAATGTGTGCAAAGAAAGTGTTTTCCACATGAATTAAAACTCTGTATTTTCACCTTTTGTGAACAGAAGTGGCTCATCTTTATATATCTCTTGGAAAAGGTACTGCTTTTGCAGTATAAGGACGAAGCTGTTCCGGGCTACGGGTTTGCTCAGAGAGTAGTAGCAAAACAAGCTCTTCATCCCTCTCCAGCATGTAAATATATATAGAGAGAGATATATAAAGAATGTAAAAACAGCCTTTTGTAGAAGGTGAAATGGGCCAGTATCTCTCCTGGAGCAGGAGCAGGGTTGCCTCACGAGGAGGGATGAGCTGGGAGCCGAGGGTGACCCCAGCACCTGCAGTGCCTTCACTGCTGGGGTGCAGTCCCACAGGGCCTGAACACAGGCCAGAGTTGGGTGCTGGTGACAGGGTCTGTGAGCAGTCCCAGGCACAGCAATGAACCAGGTCCGGGGTCCATCCAGGGAGTGCAGTGAGGTGCAGCAGGAGATGAGGCTGGAGTCAGGGGTGGGGACGAGCTAGAGCTTGCCCACGGGCTTTGTTCAGGAGACAAGATAACTTCAGTGTGGGGTTAAGGTCCCTCCAGGAGATGGGACCAGAGGCAGGACTGCAGACAGGCAGACCTGCTGTGGCAAGGACTGAAGGCCCAAGCCTCAGCTGAAACAGAGCTCCTGGATCTATGGCCCAAACATGCAAGTGGGGGTTTCGTGAGGCTGGTTATGGCCTCTTAGTGCACTCAGGGCCCTGACAGCCATTAATTGTGAGTTCTATGTAACGATTGTGATTGAACTAGCTCTCTCTTCTCCTACTCCTTCCCCTTTTGTTTTTACTTGCAAGTGGAGAAATGCTGGTCTGGTGGTCCTTAGGGATGAGATCCAAGTCAATGGAAAGGTTCCTGTAGGCTCCAAGAAGATACCTTGCCACTTTTAACAGGATTGGTTTTCAGCATCTAGTTTCACTGATCCAGCAGTGAAGAAAACTAGTTCAGAAGTGATGATAGAGTAGCTCTTTACATACTTGGGTGTTGGAAAATTGCTTAGTTGTAAATCATTTCTGTGAAGTCAAGCAACAGTGGTTGAAGACGTTCCTTGGTCAGGTACAGTAATCCCTGTGCAACCCATTGCTAGTGGTAGTGGTGGGGTTCCTATTCAGGGAGAGTTAAAGAGCTTGTCCCCACCCTGCAGTGCTGTGTACATTATGATGAATAACATCTGTTTTGGTAGCACTCCGGAGTCTATCAGGACTGGGCAGGATCAAGCTAGCAATTGTCTGAACGTGGATAAAGACATGTCATACTTCCCTGTTGCTATCTTCATATCTCACACAGGAATTGCCACCTCTTTTATACCATTGACCTTACAGCTACAGAAGCTTTTTGTTTGTTTTAAGTCAAAGTACAAAGAAAGGAGAAGAAAACACTGACCCTCGGAAGCTGATCACATCCACCACCGGTGAGCAAGCCTGTGCTAGGGAGCAGATTGACTGAGCAGATGCACAAGAAACAAATCGCTTGTTTTTACGTGCTGGAGGAGTGTTCTCAGTCACTGGCAGGGTGAGGTTTTGCATTGCTATGCCCTCAACCACATTGCAGGGCTGCTTTGGGGACGCACTACATTTATATCAATTGAGCACTGATTTAGCAGATAAAACTTTCCCGTTCTTCTTCGTCATGACTTCTCCTGGAAGGAAGCAAAAAACGAGCAATAAAGAAAAACGGTGCACATTTGGAGTTCTGTCTCCTGTTATTTCAGTTCTTTCCTTTGAAAAAAATCAGAAAGACCCTAAATGAGATTACTTTCCCAAATGGATAGCAGATCTTTGCCATATAAATGTTGCTGATGTTTTCCTACCTGAAAGCAGCAGAGAACAACTGACTAAATTTAACAAAACAAGTTCTTATTTTTTGTTGCTGCTTTTTGAGATTATTGTATCAGATGACTGAGCTGATATAGTAGTGTATGACCTTTAGCTTAAAAAATAATCCCTGTAGTTTAAACCATGTTTGCTATCTAGCCAGAAGATGCAAAGTATCTTTCTTCTTTGCAGCCCTTTAACCTTAGTATATGGTTCGACATCAAACATTTAACTTAAGCATTCAACTTTAGCTTTGGAATGGTTGAAAATGTGTGTGGATAATTTTGCAATAGGAAAACTGAATAAAGAGGGGGTGACTCCTACTTTATTTTTTGCGAAACCGTAATTTTGTAAATTTTTCTCTTGTGTAGGAATGAATTTGAAATTGCTTGACACCCAAAAAAAAGCTGGACTTAAATCAGAGCAGGTGTCCATAAATTAACTAGATAGCCTTCAGACTCTATAGCTATCTTCTTCTGGCAGTTAATCATCTTGCAATGTTTACAACCCCTTGTCATGGTATTAGATGAGGGAATTATTCTGCAATGTCATTCTACTTAGCGTAAATGCACTGTATTTATACAGACCCTCTCTGGTACAGCCACTGTTTGTTACCTGCTTTGCAGCAATGCCTGGGTTTCCAGCCTGGTGTCTGCTGGGTTTGGCACGATACTCACGTAATCAGACTCAGCACCTTTAGTGGGTATATATAGTATAAAGAGAGAAGGTGAACCAAAGTGGAGAAACAGTTGTTATCCCCATTTTGGGGGGAGAAATTAATCACAGGCAGGCCGTAACTTCCCTGCTGCTTAGTTTAATGTAAGCTTTCACCTTTTGCAATCTGCCCATCAGCATCAGAGCACCCAAAGGAAATGTACCAGAGGATGGGGGGCTTTGAGGGCACCCCCACGTCTCTGCAAGCAGTTGGTATGTGGACAGAGTTTAAGTTGGTTTTATTCTTGGGAATGACCCTTCCCACAAGCTGCTTAGCTCAATGAAGAGTGTAGTCAAAGTTGAATACAAATAAAGTGCATGGGGTATGCGTTTCACAATTGCATTAGTATACTATAAATAGGGGCATACATCCGCCTTTGGTATTTGCTAGAAGGAAGCCAGGATGTATTTTCTGGCAGCCTCGGTGCTGAAGGAAATCCATTTATTTCATGGTACAGTCAAACTTATTTTTTTACTTAATCATTTAAAGACACAATCCTTGGCATTCATTGCCTACCTGTAGGTGCAAAGAGGAAAAACCATGGTAAAAATGCCACATACTTTTAATTACTGCAGTGCTCCTTCTGTCACTTTCCAAGTGTTGTATCACTTGGCCACAAAGTTAAAAAAAGAAATCAAAACCCAAAGACTGAAATTTGGCCAGGATAACCTCAGCCTGGGGGATAATTCTCCGTTTCCCCAGGTAAGCCTTATGAAGCTGAATGGATGCGTGTTCATTTCAGCAACACAAGGCTGTAATTTTATAGTACGAATACTGGTAGAAATACCTATTAAATACAAGGAAAAGATCCCTGACCAGGAATACTGGTAGAAATACCTGTTAAATACAAGGAAAAGATCTCTGACCAGCAAGTATTTGTGTACCCTTGCATACACAGCCAAAGATGCCTTTACAGGTTAGTTGCTATGAAACTTTGATTTCTAAAAAGCTGCCAAAATGCTTCATTGTCCTATGTGCTCGGACTACAGCAAAACATCCATTTGCTAACGTAGAAGGTGCTTTTCCATTAGGTACTTCTCCAAAACACTGAAACATCGTGGGTATTTTCAATAAATCCTATAACCCAGTGGTCACATGTTGTCCTGGTCTGAAGCTCAAGACTGATGGCGTTCTGTCTTGAGCTTGCACAAAAAAAAATGGGAAAAAATTGAAAAATTTGGAAATGTTAAGATTGCTGCCTCATGGGCTTATAAAAAACAAAGCCTGGCTTTTGCTCAGTGGGTGTAATCATGCCCTGCCATGTGCCTTTTCTTCTTACCTGTATGAGCGGGGGCTCTGGCAAAAAGGATCAGGTTTAGGGTGCTCTTAAATTATATATTTCCTTTCTGCTCTTGTAACAGGAGCGCTGCAAGGGGCTGTTCAGGCGACAGAGAACTTCATGTTCTGAGATACTGGGAAATAGCATGAAGCTGCCTTTGTTTCAGGATTTATGGTTTCAGGAATGATCTTGGTCTATTCAAAGGGAAAAAAGGGGATGTAGGTGTTTTTCATGGAAGTCTCCTAAATTCTATTAATGGCTGTATGTATTAAAATTACATACATTTTATCCCCTGTATTTTGTTGTCAAGTATGTATCGAATTTCTAACTGTAGGAACCAGGTGCATCTTGAGATCTTTTTAGGCTGAAAGTGCTCATCTAATATAAGTGCTCTAAGCACACATTTCTTATTTTGATTTTTTTTTTTTTTTAGCTATTTTTAAAAACTACCTTTTCTCACACATTGATATTTTGCTTTCTTTTAAAAAGTGTTGCCCAGAGGGAAGGGGAAGAGACATGGAAAATCACTGGCTTTTTAAAATTTCTTTTTCTTTTCTTTTCCACCCAGTCATCTTTGCACTTCCAGCATACCGTAAGTGTGCGTGTTCATGTATTATTTGCACAGAGCGGCTTCGATGTGGTTGCAAGACAGCAGGTAGCAAACAGGGACAAGTACTTCTAGTCTCATAAACAGGTTATGTTCGTGATGACAGTAGGGACAAGGGAGGAGATCGTTAACAGTATGAGGCGGCGTGGAAGAGCACCGACTACGTACTGCAGAGAATTGGGAGTTAATTTGTGGCTTGGCATATATGGTGAGAAGGAGATGTTAAACCAGACATCTCCTGTGACTGGACGGGGCTGTGAGCCAGGCAGTCCCTTGCTGCCCGGTGTCGCTCTGGTTCCAGGAATTTCTTAGGGTGTTCCCATTGTTACCATTGATTGCTTGAACGATACACCTCCATTGGTGCCATGTGGGTGGTAGGTGTTTGCTTTGGGGGCTTTAGATAAAGCTTTTGCAACATGGATAATATCTCTTTCAGAGATAACAAATTAACTTTGAACATTGTAACCAGAGTAAAATATTAATCTTTCCAATAGGTTAATTTTGTAGCTCTTCAGATGGCCTGTAAGTAAAGTAATGTAATTAACTTTTGTATCTTTTGCATCTGGAAACGTGTGCTGTATTTTATAAATTAAGTTTGTATTAGTCTCCCCCTCCCCTCTTGGTTTACAGAATTACTAGCAATGAGGAGACATTTGTGCTCATCATGAATCTCCAGTGTGTTACTGCTCCTGGATAATTATTCTGTCCCTTTCATTATGCAATTAATAAAAATGAAATAGCTGTTGATTTACAAATATTCTTTGAGGTACATGACCAGTGAAAATTTGATAGTCTAATATTAATGGAAGAAAGGTACTATGCCAGAAAGGATGTGAAAATCCATTTCAAGTCATACATTGCAGGGCAACAATCTCATTTAATAGTTGACTGACTGAGAATGGCATTACTTCTTAAGTAAAGAGGAATTGGCTTTTTTATTGACACAGATACTGAAGACACCTCATCACGTATTTGCAATATAATAAAAAAATAAATATAATAATAGATAAAAATATATAATTTTAAAAATATGCCAAAAGACGAGCTGGTGGGGAAGAAGACCAGCCTGGCTGAACAGACATCTTTCCAGATATGGAAAAAAAGGAGAGCTTATGACCTTTGGAAGAAGGGGCAGGCAATTCAGGAGGACTACAGGGATGTCGTGAGGTTATACAGGGAGAAAATTAGAAGGGCC
>VYZW01022482.1:760-125580 GCA_013401315.1 Balaeniceps rex
AGTACTAAAATACCAGTACCCTTCCTTTTCTCTCCCATCTCCCCGTGTGCCAGAGATGCAATTACAAAGGTATTGCTATTCCGCATAATGTATTGGTTCCTCTTGGGCTCTAGTCTTGGCAAAGCTTTGCATTTAGTACTTTGACTGTAATTTAATCAAAGTGATTAGTTAAAGGGACTTCCAAACAAAGAAAGCAGCAACTTTATTCACCAGTTCTTAACTGATAGCGAAGCTGTTACTGTATAACCCTGAGGTGGATAAAGACGGGGTGATTTGCAAGCGCAACAAGTCTTGACAAAGAGCTGGTACACATTTAACAAACAACAGCAGATCTTGAAGGCAAGTTCTTGTCTGTCAGTCTGAAATACTGTGGCAGCGCAGAGATGTCGATCCTACTGAAGTTTTATTTCCTCTGTTTTCACAGAGACTGTTACTGGGTGATTTTAAATCAAAATTGATTGCATATGCAAGGACGTACTTGTGTCAGATACTCATAGCAATTCGGTCCATTTAATTGGAAAATGTTTCCAGAGCAAGGAAAAAAAAAATCCTATTACTGTCTTTGGTGATAAATTTCTTTATTCACCATCCTGTGCTGTTAATGTGTACAAGATTCTGTGTCTAATACACATACCGTTTCTTACCCCTCCTCCTCTTTTCTTCTTTCCCCTGGGATAATGTGCTGGGAGATATAGCCACACTACTCTGTAGCAATTCCCAAGTTATCTTCAGCTGATGTAGTATGCCTACCCAGCACAGACTGATGCCAGCACCACTGCACTGAGTGAACAGTGGTACCAACCTGAAGAGGCTCGGGGCAGAGCTCAGGGGGAGCTGCAGTTTTCAGCTTCTCAGCAGGATTGAGGACAATTGCGCTGCATAAATGAACACCTTGTTAAGAGCCCTGTTTGCGTTCAATTATGTATTGCTCTAATTATTCCGTTATACAATTGCAGATTATTCTGCGTTGCTGTTGTTTAAAACAGGTAAAAATTGTGACTAGAGGTTTCTGGGTTGATCAGAGTAATTCTTTCGCTAAAAATGAGGCAGCAAATTACTTTCCCTGGCAGGGAGTGTATCAAAGTTTAAGGAAGCTTCCGGCAGTTTAAAGTAATTGAAAATGGTATTTGGTGCATCTCCTGGCTCCACAAAGCCTGAAGCAGAATGTGACTGTTTCAGGAGTTTTACTTCTTCCCTGCGAATTCATATTTAACTCGTGTTTCTCCTGTCTTTTTGTTGGGCAGTGTTGGGCAGCCGTTCCAAGGGGCTTACTTGGAGATCAGCAAGAACCCCAAGTACAAAAAACTTAAAGATGCTGTGGATGAAAAAATCATTATTGCAGAAGTGGTGAATAAGATCAATAGAGCTAATGGGAAGGTAATGAAATGGCATTGCTTTGTCCAGAAGGGTAGATCACTTTTGTGATAAATAAACTGAGAGAGAGACTTCGTTTCTGTCATGTAATAGTCTGAAGATTTTAAAAAATGCCTTTTTTTTAAGGGCAAGACTGGAAATACGGTGGTGTTGGGTTGACGGTTGGACTAGATGATCTTAGAGGTCTTTTCCAACCTTAATGATTCTATGATTAATATTGGATTTATGTAAACTGGTGATTTTAAGCACTCATTTTAAATTTACATAAAGATTACTAAAATCTTGTTTGTGTTTGTAGTTTCAGAGACTTTTCCAAACAAAAATGACATCTCATCAACTGGTAACAGGCTGTATTGATTCACAACTAAATGTAGTCTCTGTACCAAAGTTAGATCTTCTATTTGCCAGTTGAAGAAAATAAATATTTAGAGAATATTATTCTTGTTCAAGTATTCAGAAAACTCAACCTTTAAAGGTTCACACTGTTGTTCAAGCTCCTGATTATCAAATTTTATTATGTTTTAAAATTGTGAGTGGCATACTCTGCTAGCTTTGCTTGTCTTCTGATTGTTATCAAAAGCTTTTTGGAATGAAGAGGCAAGTTTCTTGTATCATTTGAATAAAGCTGTTAAATATGCTGGGTACTTTTTTATTCTGCCAACACAGAACTTGTTTTGCATTTAAATTATACTTATTAAAACAGGAAGTATTATCCTCCCTTAGTAAATGTAATCATTTTTGCCATATCTGTCTAAATAGTAGAAGTAGCAGATCTCAACTTCTCAGATGTAGATGTCATTTATGCATTTGTAGGAGTGAAATTAGGTTGCCTGTTGTTGATGCCAAGTTAATTTTCCAGTTTAGAAGAAACTAATTAAATGAAGACAAAATCTTTCCTGTACTTGCATAGGCTACAGCTCTCAAGATTAAAAAAAAAAAAAATTAATAATGAGCTATGGTTCTATGTGCTTAAGACAGCTACTTCTTAATTATAATAGTTAAGATTTTATTACTTAAAATTTTACAGGAGAAAAAGCTATATGTAGATTAAGTTCTCATTTACCTTTCCTATTATTTTCTAAGACAAATTTAAGAACACGCTTTCATGCTTTAAAAATATTTGTCCTTTGAAAATATGAATGTGTATCCTCCTAAAGAATAATTCCAATAAAGGGAGGAGAACATAACATTGAAAATTACATTTGTGTTGTTCTGCAACACAGTTTTGGTGAATAACAGTAAATAGTGAGGCTTAGTCCTGAATTAGCTATCACTGAAAAGGTACATTGGCTTTCCTGGGGATTGAGAGAGCATGAGAAATGAGGTTATCCTGATTTGCATAGTTTCTGAGTTTCAGTTTCTGAATTTTGTAACTGTAAGCTAGTAATTAAAGGAACTGTTTATACCTAAGCATATGTGCTGAAGTGAGCTAAGCTTCTCAATCTATAATTAGACACATAAATAAATTTGACCTGATTTTAACTGATCTGCAGCTTTTACTGAACATCAAATGTTCAGGTTTACTAATGTGGGCCAAGCTTATTAACTCTATGAACTGCTTGTAGTCTTAGTAGGTGCTCAATAAAGGCCAGTTCTCTCTTTGCGTAGATAATGGTTTGCATTTTTGTGTTTTCACAGGCTACATCCAGGATTTTCTTATTAACCAAAAATAATGTTCTTCTTGCGGATCAAAAATCTGGGAATATCAAGTCAGAGGTTCCACTGGGAGATGTTACCAAAGTGTCCATGAGCTCCCAAAATGATGGCTTCTTTGCAGTGCACCTCAAGGAGGTTGGTTACAACTTTATAATACAATAATACGACTATTTTACATGCAGTGATATAAAAATTGTTTATTAATTATCTTGTAGCATTAAATCATAGTGGTTAGCCTGTAGGTTTAGAAGTTTATTGAACTTTGCCCTATCTGCAAAACCTTTGATTTAAAACTACTGAAGTCAAATGAGAACAGTTATTACATTATGAATGATCGTTTACTTGTGCAAATCAGACTTCATATTTCACTGTAGCCTCTTCAGGATTGGAGTTTTCCATTTGTAATATGTGCCTTTAATCTGGTTCAGATACCTTGTGGCAGTGTTTTTCCTTTTTAGCTGCTCATATAATTCTTCCTGACACACTGGCAGAATATTTCTCTCTTCTTTATGAGATGCCAAGAAATTATGGGGCAGCTAATTTGGTTACTCAGTTCTAAAGAACTTAGTTCAGTGCTATATTTGCTTCAGTGCACTGTCAGCATTGCTCTGCTAAACTCGTTAAGCTGGCATTTGTATTCTAGCTTAAATGGATTTGAAGAACATCATATATATTTTCTTTTCGTACTGACCACCTTCATCCTAATACTGGTGTTGGCAACTGGTTTCTGTTCGTTTCTAAAAATATTGTCAGCTTGCTGTGGTGTAGCCAGAAGAGGGATACAGAAACTCTACAGTTTTGTAGGACAAATGAAGGTGACCCTCCTTTAGGGTCAGGAGGGGTTTTTAACTTTCTCCACAGGTTTGTTGTTTATTTGAGAGTGAATTGCATTTTGATCCTATACACTGCACTGCATCCCTATTTAATTTGCAAGACTTTTAAAAGACTATTGTTTCATTGCACTGGGAAGAGAAGACTCCTTGTAAAACCTCCTGCTTGGCTGGCATGTAATATTTTTCATATTCTAGGTTTTGGTAGTCCTAACTACTTTCCTTTCTGTTGCAGGGTTCAGAAGCAGCTGGTAAAGGAGATTTCCTGCTCAGCAGTGATCACCTTATTGAAATGGCCACTAAACTTTACCGCACTACTCTCAGCCAAACCAAACAGAAGCTCAACATTGAGATATCTGATGAGTATGTTTCTTGTTTGCTTAGCAGTGCATTTCCTTCAATGCAACATTCTAAAAAGTCAAGTATCTAATCTTAGAAAAACAAAAAACACTGTTGTGTAACTAGTACTTCTTTTCTCTTGAGAGAATACTTGTAAATAAGGATGCAATTTTTGGTGTGCACTCATTTCTAGTATTCATTTTGGCTCTTACTTCCTTGAAAGTCACTAGAGAAAATGTGCTTTTCTTAAGGTAGTTTCACATAGGGCTACGAAGCAGAATTGCTGCTGTAGAAATAATTAAGAGATACCACATTTGAGAGAATCATTTTGTCTGTGACTGGAAAGTTCACATACTCCTATGAGATATTTATCAATTAGAGTGGGCACCACGTGCCAAGTTCCAGTGAAAACAACCAAAACAGAATGAAAAGCTCCTCCCCAAACACATGTAGTGATGGTGCTAGTAATATAGTCCCATAAAGCTCTACCTTCTTTTTTGTGAAGGTGAAAAATACGTTATTAAAATTCCTGCTGATGGTGTTTGAACCACCTATTGTTGTTTTGGGTTTTTTGGTTGTTAAAAAGCTTTATTTGATAAAAAGCTTGCATCTCAAATTAGTATTTCTTTCTGCTTGGTTCAGTTTCATATTTTGGCCTTAAGTAAGGACTGCACTTGCAGTGTTTATAGCCATAGAATAAAAACGTTTGTGTGTGTGTGAACTCCTAAAGCCTCCTGAGTGAGAGTCCCTCACTTAGTCCACCACTGTTATACACTCAGTTTGTTGTGTGAAGTGCCCCCTGATTTCAGCAGTGTTGATGTGGTAGTTTTACTAATTTTGAATAAAGAAGAAAATTCAGAACCTGTAACAACAGTGAAATAAAATTTCTGTAGGCAAAAATTGAACCTTTTATCTGGCTGCACAGCACTGCTTGTATTCTAGAGTCATGGCGAGTACCGTTTGTTCAGATTTCAGGGTTTATTTAAAGGCTAATTTTGCTGTTTCCTTGAAAATGGCATCTGCCATTTTCCCTTGTTGTGTTACCAGATGTGATTAATTTTGCTCAAGGGTGTGCGTTTTTAGCCTCTAAACCAGCGTGGCTGAACCCCGTAAGAGTCTAGTTTAATGATGGCTACAAAGGAATAAACTACTAAAACAAAGTTTAAGCATGCATTGCACTAGTCTGGACTGCCTGCCTGCCTTAGGTCTGGAAAACAGTCTGCTTTCTGGGAGTCTTGCATTTTGGGATGTGGTTTTGTTTCTTGTCTTGCAGATTAAAAACATTCAAGTGTGTATTGCTATTGAGTTTATCCAGACTAAATAATTTTAAGTTGTTTGCTTCTTTTTTAGCAGTTCCCTCTCTGTTGATGGTGAAGCAGTACTCTCTTCTCCCTGCTAGAGTATAGATACAAGCACAACTAGGAATTGAGGAGAAAATGTGGCCTTACTTTGACTACTGTACACTACTTTTTGGGAAGAGAGCTTATATAAGTAAAAATGCTATTGATCCAGGGGTATGTCTAGTGAGAGACATACTGGTTTTATATATAATATGAGAGCGATGGGTCTAGGAAAATGCAGCGTTGGTGACACGAGATGATGGCTGTAAGACCTACTTGCATTTTCCAGATGCTTGCATGGCTGCAAGTGCCGAACAAGTTAATCTTTGAGCGTCTGGGCTGTTCAGCAGGAAAGTGGGACCGAAGGGCAGCTCGGCGCAGCAGAGGCCACTTCCTCCCCTGAGCTCTGCCGTCAGCTTGATTTGTGGTTTCCGGCTCGAGACCAAATTCTTTGAAGTTTTTGGCCTCTGCTGGAGGACTTTTTAAGGATGCTAAAAGGGAAAATCTGCTGTATTACAAAGGACTTTTTAGGTCAGCAACCGCTGCATGTGAGCCAAAAGGCAGTACTGCCCTGTTTATTGCCTTTAATCTTGCTATCCAGATCAGTGAGAAGTTTGAGGCTCCACAGGAGTCTGTTGGGTTTTTAAAGTAATTCTCCACATTCAATGAAATTTCTCTTCCAGTAAAAAGTGAGGAGTCAAATCCAGATTAATTTATCCTGGACTGTAGGAAATATCTAAATTTGGAGATTGCTGGGAAGGAAGTGAATTTTCCCAATTGCTGAGCAGGCGCCTGTAAAGGCTAACTAAGGATTAGAAATATGAGAGCTGCTAAAATACCAGATATACTAAATTAAGCGTAAACCAGAAGAAGAGTGCTCCCGATGTTGCTATAGAAGTATTTAGCTTCCTTCCATGAAAACAGAAAAGTCCCTTTGGACGACGGTGAAGCAGTTGGAAATAGTTTTTGCTGCATTTCTGGTACATTAGAAATTCCGTTGTAAACTGCCTTCTTTCTAATGGAATAGCAAACTAACTATTGTAAAAGGTCCAGAGTTATAAGCAAAAGGCAATAATTAAGAGAGACGACCTGAAGGAGCCATAACCTATGGCTTTTTTTTATTACCCAACTCTTATTATTAATGCAGACCTGAAAATGACATCTTTTGGAATGATGCTCAGAACCAACAGGAAAAGACTTCTGCTCTTCATGTGGTTTTTTTCCACCTTTAACTGAAATGTGTCTTATTCCCTCTCCTAGGTTTCTGGTCCAGTTCAGACAAGACAAAGTGTGCGTGAAGTTCATACAAGGCAGCCAGAAAAATGGCAACATCCCAACTTGCAAGCGAAAAAACAATCGGCTTCTTGAAGTGGCTGTCCCTTAACTGCAGCTGGTGACTCTCCCTTTCACGGACTTGTTTCTTTGTAATAGTGCAATTTTAGTTGTTTGGTTTTGCTGGTTTTATCCCTTTCTGGAGCTGTTGATAGCTAATAGCTTTAGAAACCCTTGGCAAAACATTTGATCAATCGACTTTTTAATCTTTTTGGTCATGCCAGAGTTTTAACCGTCAAAATGCAGAGTTTTACCCAATGAAGCATTTTTACCAGCTGACACATATCTGTCATACACGAATCATTCTCTTTGTTTAGCGGTCATATTTTAGTGCAGCATACCGTAAACTCACATATTAATGATAAATTACTCTCATTCCTTAGTCTAGAAATCCCACTTAACAGGAACTATACGTGGCCTTGATGCTTGATGGCCACTGGTGCCCAGTGTCTTTTTATATCAACCTGTTCTGGTGTTCTGACGGGCTCCTTGCCTGCCACCGCTGGGGGGACCAGCAGAACGGAGACTGACACACTAACTCCTATAGTTAACACTAGGACCTATGTAACTTGATCTTTTAATCGTGAGTACAGCACAGGAACACCTAATTCTGCAAAACAGAAGGAATATATGATTATATAAGCAACTATATGCATAATTTTATAGTAAAAAATGCAGAAATTTTGAAACAGGATTTTAAATTAGGTCAGATGTTTTTAATGACTTTATACAGTAGAAATCAGTAAAATTAAGAAGGCTTGTTTCTTTCACAAAAGCTATACAATTCAAGGCATATTTTCTGTTCTGCTTTTTTTCTTTTAAATTATCAGTTAAGATTAGAGCCTGAAAAATGCAATGGTATTCGTAACACAAGTAAATGGTAGGTATTTAAACAGTTAGTTGTCAAGGAAAAGGTTTGAGCCTTTCTTTTAGGTAATGGCATGTACAATGTGCAATAAAACATACATGGCATTTTGTGAAAAATTATTTATAATGCATTTTTGTGTGCAAGAGAGAGCATTGGTGCAGATTGCATAGACAATGTAGGTGTTAAATAGATTCGTGTTGTTAATTTGCAGTTTTTTAGAGTATACACTACAGCTGTCAATTTGGGAAGAATACTTAGAATTGAAAAATCCTTAATTTGTGGGTCTGTATATAAATTGGTATTACAGTAATAAAACTGTTCTAATTCTGTGCTGTTTGGTACTCCTATGTTATAACCATATTTTTGTACTCCAAACTATTTTATATAACTTGTGTGCCTGATGTAAATGCGTGCACAGAAAATACAATCAAGAACTGCATTGTAAACTTTCAGTGTAACTGATTGCACTTAATCTTTTATAAGCCAGAAGCATTAGAAATCCTTAAGAGGAGAGATGCATTTTTAGATAGAAGTAACTACTCAAGTGAAGGGTTTGTTGGATGTGGCTGTTTGATTTGTTGATGCAAGGACAGTTGAGAAAGCATTGTGTTTTTGCAGTCTGATATAGGACAGATTAAGACCCTGGGTATCTGATGTGCAGTGCTGGAAGTCCAAGCATAAATAAAGGAAAGATAAAGAAAAGTTCAGAGTCTCGTTACTCTCCTGGTGGTAAAGTTAATGTAGCGCTCCTGGCAGCGAAGGCTCCTCTGGGTAGTTCGGCATTAACGTTGGCTCTCCGCATTAAAACGGCATTTACTGCAATAGATGCTCTAGTGCTAGTGGTTATCGGTCTGAAAAAAACAGCTAGTTTGGGTTATACCACATTTTGCTTTGGGATTAAAGTCAATGGTTTTGCTATGATTTGGATACAAAACAATTGTTTTAACTCGTTGCTTTGATGTTGCTGTTAAAAGTCCATGCACATGACCTTGAAAGGTGGGAGTAACCAAAAGATACACTTCCCAAACTATGACAAAAAGTTGCCTCTTCTTATGATCTTATTTTAAACCCTTCTTTTAATAATTGAGTCAGGTTAATAGTTTAATAAAATTTAAATAATTTTTCATGTATTGCAATTAGAGATGCTTATGAAGGAAATCTTAGTATTGATTTGTAATGCAAAATTAGGACACTTCAAAGGAATTATTCCATTGCCTTAAGAAGACAGCACCTAATAACATGGCATTTAAAACGCCTAAACCCTGTATTGGAATTCCTGCTTGGTAAAGATTGGAGGGTTTGTAAAACTGTTCACTATCTTGAAAACTTTACAGTAGTTGCTCCACAAGGAGCAAATTTTTTAAATGAATACAAAAGTAAGGAAAACAAACATTTGAAGCCTGATGTAATCCTGTAGTCACTTGCAGGTAGGAAATGGGAGAATTTAGATTAAGTACATCTGGATATTTGGCCCATGAAATTAGGGTATTACAGGATAATGTTAGGATATTTGACCCATCCCAGCCAGACCCAGTACACATCCCTTTTATTTTTTTGATCTTTGCAGCAAGTCATGATAGCCATATCTGCAAAAGACTGGAAGAGGGACAAATTCCTCACTTTGATTTCTGTTGTTTCATTTCTTTTTCTGGACCTTTACAATTTTTACCTTGCATATTAGCTGGTACTTTGTGATAGTTACCATTTGATGCTTAAATATTTCTCAATGTACAGAGCAAGTTTTGCTGAACATGAATTATTTAGATACGCTAGGAGAGTCATGGTATCTTGATGTTTAGATTTAAGTATCGAGGATGTTGAAAATAAAAATGCAAGATCACCTAGGTTTTTTTTTCTTTTCCTCTGTTTTCTTTTATAACCGTCTATCAAATGGAGTTGTAAAGAGAAGACTATTCCTCCTATGGTGCTAACCTTACACATCCTTTTACTTGTAAATTTTAATTTGTCATCTGAAAGCTGGGCAAGGATCATTAAAAAAAATGAGATTTGTTGCATGATACATTCCAGAATCAAATAAAATTCTCTTCCTAGACCTATACCTTCTCTATATCTGTATCTTCCTTACTGCCATCAAATCTAAAAAGAGCAGGTGACTGGGTTTTAGGTGAAATACACACAACACTGGTGCATCACTTGGAGAGAGAAGAAACTTTTTTTTTGTATGCGGTTCCTTAAGAGGCAGCGTGTCTTCCTCAGTGATTCAGAGTAACCTCTTTCAGTGCCATTCTTCAGTGCAAGTCCTTTCCTCGACATTGTTTTCTCTGAAATTTCTGCAAACTCAACTTTCCTAACTTTAGGATTTGGACCGATTCCCTAAGAACAGTATCAATAGCCAGATTAACCTGATTTTTTAAAAAATGGCTTTGAGCCCCAAACCTATCATATTCCACATGTTTTGTCTGGTGATCTTTTTCTCTCTTTTTGTCCTTAACAATTTTATCCTGATTTATGTATGTTTTTGTTCATCGTACAAATTATGGAAGAAAAACTGAAATGTAAAATCAGAAAAAGCATCTTCAGTTTTAATCCAGGTTTGTTTTCATTGCCAAAATGAGAGCCTTTTTCTAAACAGTTCTGGGAAAAAAAGTGAAGAATTAATTCAAAATTTTGACATGAAATGAGATGATTTTCCCCAGTTGGCGTAAATTCTTAAGCTTTTAGATCCTTAATCTTGAAGAACAACATATTTTCCATATTCTGTAGGAAATGGTCATGGTTATTTTGGAAGATTGCACTGTAGTGTGATGGCAGTGGGCAGGAGGGAGATGCACATGTCTGTGCTTCTTTGGACATTAGAACTTCCCAACAAACACGCGTTTCAAAGACAGAACTGGAAGTGTTTTATGGGGATGCTGCCAACTTAAAACAATGCAGACAAGCTCGTACGTATGATGTTTCAGCAGAAGCAAGTGCTACTCTGCAAACAAACTCTGGCAATGAAGTTGTTTTTTTTTTCCATACACTATTTTAAGTAGTGTATTTAAGTGAATTTTAAGTAATCTCTAGCATCACTAACAGATGAGTTCTGGCTTTCCTCCTATCTACCTTTCATCCTTATTGGAGTATTTTGTAGCTTACAGAGACGTACAACTGTGAGTGAGGGGGACAATTCTTTACCAATGTTTGTAAAACCCCTCAAAGTGATCAAAATTCTCTGGATACTGCTTTTAATCGTGTGGTTTAAAATAATTACATGTTATGTCACTGTCCCATGACCTTCCAGTTAAATGTAACTGAAGTTTGTTGGCACATGGTGCGATCTTGTAGCCATTCCAGCACAGTATTTGCTAATTTGAACTACAGAGCTGGCTGGCTGAAGTTGTGTGACCTGTTCAGTAGTTTCAGGAGACTTAAATTGGGCAGTGGCATCCTCCCTCAAAGAGAACAGCATTTGCATGTCAGTCCCAGTTACAGTGAGACTTTCCATTTTATGACTAACTGGAGTGTTCCTCCTAGAGATGTAGGTAAAGGGAGGTTTAGTTTATGGAAAAAAAAAAACCCCGTCATTGCCAGAGTTTGTTTGCAGAGCAGCACTTGCTTCTGCTGAAACATTATACATCCGAGTGGTCGCTGCTTTAAGCACACACTATATATACACTGCACGGAAAAGCCGCGTTCTTTCTTGCAGGATAACGCTGTCAGCAGTACTTGCTCATGCAGCAGCACTGAATGTCTCCGTTCTTCTGTGCTTTTGACGTGGAGTATATAGAATGGAGGATTGTGGTGAATTTACAGTTGCTGTTAATTCTTGTAAAAATGTATTTACATAAATTCGGGCAGATAGGTTTGGCCCGTCTCAAAAAATTAACTGGAATCATAGAATGGAATCACTGGAATGCAAAGAGGAAAAAGCTGCTCCTATGAATTTGTTGTTTTTAAGGAAACACATCACTACCTCATGTCTGGCTGTTATTTGTCCACAGTAAGCTAGGGCTATTTAAAGGATTGGGGCTAAGAGAGGAATATCAAACTTAATCCCAACGGGTTATCAGCTAGAACCAGTTCTGCTCCTGTTCCCTTGCGCACATGAACGAGTTGGGTATTCAGGCTTTAACTTAAAATAAAGTTAGGAAAGTTTGAGGGCATTGCAGTCCACTTTGATTATAATCAATTGATGAAATAGTGTCCTAAAAAGATTTTTAGAAACACATTCCCTCTCTCCTTCATCCTAAACTTTTAAGATGTTGACATCTGATTGTGAACTGGCTAGGCAAAATTTTGAAATATGAAGCACAAAAGCCTTTTTCATGAATGAAAAGAAAATTTGAAGAATCTGAATATCTCTTCTTAATAATTCAACTGATTTCCAATGCTGCACCCTGCACTTAACCCAAGGTAAGGATCTCTTTGCTGTATAATATTCCACTATTTATGGTCTTTAATTATTAGAGAAAAGATAAAAACTAAATATTCCTCTGGCCAGGAAGTCTTCTTCCCTGGAAACATGGCAAAGCACTGGGGATCTGCAGGGACGGTCCTCCTGTAGGAGTCCTTGCTAAGGCCCCCGGGGCTTTACTGCCCAGTCTCACCTTCACCCTCTGAAAAACACCAAATGCCTTTTCGGCCATTCTTCTGTGAAAGTGGGAGATGATGCTTTTTGCCACAATGAATGGTGATTTTTACTGGCCTGGCAACGTCCCTTCTGGATGTTACAAATCCTTTTCCCACCAGTATCTTGATGCTGGGTGGCCTCAGAGATGCTGGGTGCCATTTCCCACCCTGGCTCTCATCACGTTGTGATTTCCTCCTGCCCCCATTCCCTCCTGCCTCTGACGTTCTCTGCAGTGATAAAGGGAGGCATATGTCTCCAGGGTAAAGCAGCAATGCATTATTTTAGGTTATTTTCTTCCATTATCTACCACTGCATCTTGGCACCTCTGTTTCAGCTGAACATACAGGAAATGTTTTATTTCCCTTCTAACCAAGACCTGTTTTTAATGAAAGATGGTTTGTTCCCTTTCGAGTTAACTTGCTAGCTGTATTGGTATCACCAGTGTTTCCCAAAACTGACAAAAAGCAAAACTGAAGCCTGAAACATGAAAAGCTGCTGCTGCTATGCACTCTGTCTCTTCTGGTTAGAAGAGAAATCCACTTGAAATGATGATGTGATGAAGTCCCTGCTGGCTTGATTCACTGCATGCAGCCTTCAAGGTTTTGTATGTGCTTTTTGTAGCCTGAAAAAAGGAATCCGTCAGAATGTGAAATAGGTAGTTTCTAACTGTGGTGCCAAAAGGAGGGAACTCATTTATATGACCTAGTATTTTATTACCTAGTATCAACAGACAAGGAGAAGGCTGAGGTACTCAACTTTTTTGCCTCAGTCTTCACTGGCAACGTCTCTCCTCGCCCCTCCTGAGTCGAAGGACCACGAGATGGGGACCAGGGGTGTAAAGCCTCCCCCACTGTAAGGGAAGATCAGGTTCGTGACCACCTGAGGAACCTGAACATACATAAGTCTATGGGACCTGATGAGATGCATCCCAGAGTCCTGAGGGAATTGGCTGATGTAGTTGCCAAGCCACTCTCCATAATATTTAAAAAGTCATGGCAGTCAGGTGAAGTCCCCCATGACTGGAAGAAGGGAAACATTGTGCCCATTTTTAAAAAGGGTAGAAAGGAGGACCCTGGGAATTACCGACCTGTCAGCCTCACCTCTGTGCCTGGCAAGACCATGGAACAGATCCTCCTAGAAGCAATGCTAAAGCACATGGAGGACAGGGAGGTGATTCGAGACAGCCAGCATGGCTTCACCAAGGGCAAGTCCTGCCTGACTAACCTGGTGGCTTTCTATGATGGAGTAACTGCATCAGTGGACAAGGGAAAAGCAATGGATGTCATCTATCTGGACTTCCAAAAAGCCTTCGACACGGTCCCCCACAACATCCTTCTCTCTAAATTGGAGAGATATGGATTTGATGGGTGGACTGTTCGGTGGATAAGGAACTGGTTGGATGGTCGCAACCAGAGGGTAGTGGTCAACGGCTCGATGTCCAAATGGAGACTGGTAACAAGTGGTGTTCCTCAGGGGTCCGTACTGGGACCAGTGCTGTTTAATATTTTCATCAATGACATAGACAGCGAGATCGAGTGCACCCTCAGCAAGTTTGCAGATGACACCAAGCTGAGTGGTGCAGTTGACACGCCTGAGGGACGGGATGTCATCCAAAGGGACCTGGACAGGCTGGAGAGGTGGGCCTGTGCAAACCTCATGAGGTTCAACAAGGCCAAGTGCAAGGTCCTGCACCTGGGTCGGGGCAACCCCCGATATCAATACAGGCTGGGAGATGAGGGGATTGAGAGCAGCCCTGCAGAGAAGGACTTGGGGGTACTGATGGATGAAAAGCTGGACATGAGCCAGCAGTGTGCGCTTGCAGCCCAGAAGGCCAACCGTATCCTGGGCTGCATCAAAAGAAGCGTGGCCAGCAGGTCGAGGGAGGTGATTCTGCCCCTCTACTCGGCTCTGGTGAGACCCCACCTGGAGTACTGCATCCAGCTCTGGAGCCCTCAGCACAAGAAGGACATGGAGCTGTTGGAGCGGGTCCAGAAGAGGGCCACAAAAATGATCCGAGGGCTGGAGCACCTCTCCTACGAGGACAGGCTGAGAGAGTTGGGGCTGTTCAGCCTGGAGAAGAGAAGGCTGCGGGGAGAATTATTGCGGCCTTTCAGTACTTAAAGGGGGCCTAGAGGAAAGATGGGGACACTCTTTTTAGTAAGGCCTGTTGTGACAGGACAAGGGGTAATGGTTTTAAACTAAAGGAGGGGAAATTTAGGCTAGATATAAGGAAGAAATTTTTTACAATGAGGGTGGTTAAGCACTGGCACAGGTTGCCCAGAGAGGTAGTGGAGGCCCCATCCCTGGAAACATTCAAGGTCAGGTGGGACGGGGCTCTGAGCAACCGGATCTAGTTGGAGATGTCCCTGCTCACTGCAGGGGGGTTGGACTAGATGACCTCTAAAGGTCCCTTCCAACCCAAAGCATTCTATGATTCTATGATATTTGGATGCAAAGGAGCATTAAATAGCTGTGAACGCACTTCTGTGTGATTTTACTTGCTTGTATGCTGCTATAGCTATGGAAAGGACCTTGGCATAAGTTTGACCATGAAGAGTCCAACTGCAAGTGTTCAAAGCAATGCTGTCTGATCAAAATCACCATAAGCTATTGATTAACATCTAATTTTTAATAATAATGTCCAAAAATTGTGGGTGAGCTTGCAGTGGAAGATCCTAAATGTCAATTGCATCCCAAACTTCTCTATTATATGGGGATTGTGGCCTTGTGATGGCAGTTTCCTGAGTTTTCATGAGCTGTTCTGGGGATAATGGAAAAATTAAAGAATAAAAAATTTCAGCTGTTTCTGATATAGGAAAAGGCATTTGTTCTAAAGCAACAGCAACCTTATTGCAACATAAATGTATGATTGTTTTTAGCTCACAGTCAGCCTATTACTGGCACAGAGATGTTCTTCCTGACCATCCTTTATTTGAACACTATTATTTAGAAAGCATTGCTGTATTGACGTCATGTGATGCCCTGCACGTGCTTGGCTCCCAAGCACCGTGTGGTCCTGGGATATGGGTTTTGATCCTACCTGTGTGGTTTTCTCCCTTCTGTTGAGGTGGAGATAGGATTTCTCAGAGTAAAAAACCCAACCAAACAAAAGAACAGAATGGAAGAAGAAGGGGGACTGCGAGCCAGATCCATGCTTCAAGTTTCAGTCACATCTTCAGGGTCTTCTGTACAAAGGGGTCGAGGAAACCCTTTCCAAAGAGAGGAGAGCATCTTCTCCAGCTGCCAGGCCCCGGGATGCCATGGGTGGGGGCCTGCGTCTTCCTCCAGCCAGGGTGGAGCAAAGCCTGTTGTAGAGTTGATCTATTCTTGTGTTACTGTGCTAATCTCGGTCCGTGGTGTTATTTAGAGGCTTCCCTTGGTGTGGCTTTCTCCTCGCGCTTGGTTTTGCACTGCCAGATGTTCCCTTCTCTCACATTACCCCAGCGTGTCCTACAGCCCTCTTTTGCCTGAGACTTCTCTGCCCATCTCTGCTAGGGCTTGGTCACGCTTGCAGGGGAATTTCTAGAAACTGGTGGGACGTAAGGGGGAGCAGGAAATCTTTTCTGAAGGGAGACCAAATCAAAAGCTGGGTATGGGTAAGAGGTATCTAGAAAAGGCGCTTGAGCTGCAAGGCATCAGG
This sequence comes from Balaeniceps rex, assembly GCA_013401315.1. Lineage (NCBI taxonomy): Eukaryota > Metazoa > Chordata > Aves > Pelecaniformes > Balaenicipitidae > Balaeniceps > Balaeniceps rex. The sequence goes on from VYZW01022482.1 coordinate 16,713, forward strand.
AGTTTGTCAGTTGACTGCTAAACCACAGCCACATACCTCAGGTTTTAGCTGCTTTACCTCTTCAATCTTGAAGACCTGGGCTCCAAAACCAGAGTATCAGTCAAAATGGCAGACATCTTACTCGTGCTTCATGGGTAGCTTGTGAGGTTCAGCATGCAACTTTTGGAGTTTGTAGTTGCTTCATTCAGTACCGATGACAACTTTAATTGGTGAGAAACGCATTTGCTAGGACATGGCAGGGTGGCACTGAGGAAGCGTTTTTCTCACCATGGTGCTTGGAAAGCTGCTTTTGGTGTCCTCAACCAGGCTGTGTGAACGTACGTGCTTCAAGGAAATGAAAATGCGCACGGTATGTGAAGGGCTTCGGCCTGGCATGTCCACTGGATGCAGTTCCTCATTATCTAAGGCATTTGGCCACTTTGTTCCTTGGAGATAGTGCTTGGTCTCTTGTGGAAGCTTTAGTTCAGGGTTTGGGGGGTTTTGTTGTTGTTGTTTGTTTGTTTTTTCTTTTTTTGGATTGTTGCACTTGCAATGTGACATAAAGGTCACTGTGGCTTTAAGGATATGTCTTTTTCCTTTTGAAAAAAATGTAATTTAACACAAAGGGACAAATTTCCTGTTTTTTTTTTTTTTTTTGAGTGAACTGACTACTAATGGAGTTGAAAACAGTTCTCGGTATTGAAAAAAAAAGAAAGAAAATGGATCCTAGCAACTACAAATGAGACCTGTATTTAGAGCTATCTCTTTCCTAAAAATGGCTGGAAAAGTAAAACTGCGGCTGTGGTTTCATGCTTCAGCATGAGCCGAACCAGCGCGTTCCCTGCCACCGCAGCAGCGTGGTCTGGTCTTTCCTGCCCGTGGCTCTGGCCGTGCCACCCTGACCCTGTGGTGAGCCGGGGCCGCGTGCTAGAAGGGCGGAGAAGTCGCCCCACCACAGGGACTCCCTGGGGGGACGGAGGTTCCTGCATGGCCCCATGGGGCTGGACGGGGGGAAGAGGACCTGGGGAGCTGTGAACTCAGCTCAGGCGTGACGTGAAACCATGCACTGGGAAAGCGCTTGTGCTTTCTGCGGTCGCAACAGGTTTCAAGGGCTTTGTGAGCTCTCTTAGAAGATGCTGTGTGCCAAAATCTCAGGTTTTCTACCTTTAAGAGAGAAAGCCATCCCCAAATTTTACCAGCTGTTCTTTGAAAACATATAAAGGAGAATAAGAAGTAGATACAGATCCTGCTGCCGTGTCACTGGCTCTTTATGAAACACAGTTCAAGATTTCTCTCTCCCCCTGGGCTGACTTTATTGTTACAAACCAGGATTTGTATGGGATTTGGTTGGGGAGCGCTGATAGCACCGCAGCATACATCCTAATGAGCACAGCTTTTGGAAGCTGCCTGGGGAAGTCAGACGTGCAAGGCAGAAGGTGGTGCGAATGCAGACTACTGTATGATTGCACCACATCCATGTGGATTAGTCAGAGAAATTAAAGATGAACGCAAAATTAATGGCTGTGTGAAACCTTCACCCCCCCTCTAGCCGATGATAAAATTCTCATCGGCTCCGCGGGGGCCTGAACCTCTCCCCGTTCTCATGCAGGTTTCTGCACATACACCAAGCAGATCATTACAGAGCTTCCAGCTGGGATCATAATGTCATTTCCTCTGCTATTTGCTCGGATTCCTTTTTCATATCTTCCCATTCCCTCCTCAGCCTTGCTGAAGAAGTGCTTTGCGAATTTACAATTTACTTACCAGAGCTCTCTGGTGAAAAGTTTCCCCGGGTTGCCAGAGAAATCTGTCCACCAAATACAGAGCTAGTGCTGACAGCAGGAATGGAGTAAAGCATGCACCTACTTTTCGGGTCTGTGTATCTGATATGCAGTGTGCACGCTCTGGCATGAGTCCTCACGCTGGCCCGCCTCCAGGCCAAGAATCGCATCTCCCATCCTTGGGGGACGTGGTGTATAAATCACTGCAGCTCGGCGATGCGGGGAATGTGCCACCAGCAATCCCTGGCTGCGCTCCTCTTCAAAGCAGGCGGTGTCCGCTCTCCCTGCGTGCTTACAGCAAATACAGAGTGCGGGTGTATTGTCAGGGCCTCTGAGCTTGGCTTCTCGAGCCCATTTTCTGTGCACAGTCTGACAATGGATGTGAAGATGGAAGGAAGAAGAAGAAGAAACGTGGGGAGGCAGCGCAGTGCTGGCATGCTTTGAAAGCCAACTCCTTTGCTCCAGATGTTCTAAATCACATGTGGAGAAGTGTTTGTGGTCAGATGCTGCTTGAAACCGATTGTTGATAGTCTCCTGAGACGCCTCGTGACGAATTGTATAATAAAAATGCTAAAAATAGCATAGTTATTCCCTGGAAAAGCAAAGTTCCCACAATCCAATGAGCTGGGAAAATTGTTGAACTTTCTTTGGACACAACGTGCTCCCTTTTTTTTCATGTGTTCTTCAACCTTCCATGGGTCTCTGGGCTTTTTTCTTATGACCCTTCCTCCTCCTACCAGCTCCAAGCAACCACGTTTCCAGCCTCCTCAGCCCCAGTAGCAGCTGAACTGACCACTAGCCATCGACGTGAAAAACAGTCTCCCACTCTTCTTGAACCTCATAGTTTGCTCCCCGCTGTCGCTGGTTGTTGCGACTTTGTCTTGGTAGAACATTTTTTTTAAACTGAGGGGAAAGCTAGCTCACAAGACACGTAGTGATAACACCAAGAGATCTTTACCACAATGAGCCATCCTTGACAGCAGCGGTCCTCTACTGACCGTGCCTAACCTACGCCACTATTGATTTCTTTCCAATGTTGTCTGCTTGTGGCTCTGCAAGGCACAGTACTGCCCGTCCTTCCTCAGCTCATGGACACTGTTCAAGGATTTGGTACTGTGTGTGTCCCCTAGGCAGAAGGGTTGAGGCCAGCGAGCGTCCCAGGACTCTCCTCCACCGCGGTGCTTGGTGAGGTCAGGTCCCACCTGAGAACTTCATAGTTCAATGAGTGGAAGTGGTTTTTCTGCTGGTGAGAGGAGAAGGTTTGCTATGGTCTGCTTATGCTGCAGTAACAAATTGCAAATCTGGTGGCAGTGATGATAAAAGCTTTGGGTAATGACGAGCTATGGAAATGTTTGGCGTGCCCAGAATCAGATCGCATGTGCTTTGCTCGCCGGCAACGGCCCTTGTCATTTGACAGATGCTAAATATGTACAAGTGACCTGAGTCTGTCTACTACTGCAAAAAATGTCCCTGTTACAAAAACTGCCCTTCTGTGTGCTATTTTTTGTATTTCTCTGATACTGGAATTAGCTATAGATTCTGCCCTATTCCAGCATGAATTGCAGCTCTGCAGCCAGGTATAGTTTTTTAAAATTTTCTTGCCCATAAATTTAGGGGAAGATCTTGGAAACATGAGCTCAACTTAAGCAATGAATTGTGATGATCTTTTTGTGGGTGATGATTTCAACTGTAACTCAGTATAGCGATTTGTTTTATCTGACCATTCATTCTGGAGACTAGTGATATTTAATCTTTCAGCAGAGTGAATAATTGAAGTAGTCAGCATTTTAACGTATGCAGTTTGGTAAAGGCCCAGTCTTACATGCCAAAGTCTCCTCCAACACTTTTTGCTCGATGGAAAATTCCACACACTCACCAAGCCAGTTACCAAAACCTCTGTCATTCCCCTGCTGTCAGGTAGGTCATCAGCTGATGCTCATTTTTGTGTCCTCCCTGACTGCTGTGGGGCTGTGTGGCCGTGGAGTTTTGCTAGCGAAGCATCTGAGGTGCAGCTGTTCCTTGCCCATGCATAAATCTGAGGCACACAGCAAATTCAGGGGTAGAGTAAAACCAAAGAAATGGAGCAGGGTGTAATGAAGAACACAAATGTTTTAGAAGTGTTATAGACGAAATATGAAAAGGCTCCAGTTTTGTAATGAAATCAAGTTTGTGCTGAGCTGTTGGTCTGAAGTTTAGATCCTGCATGATGTCTTGAGAATAACATTTGTAATAGATTTAATCTGCTCACAGACTGATGCTCCGTCCCAAAACCACCAGCACAGTTGTCTCCATGAATGTCTTCCTGCCAGGCACTGCCTGAAATAGACTCTAACAAAAGATAGAAAACTGAAGCTGTTTTTTCTGCCGTGAAGATGAAATGAAATACATGGTGATGTACATGAGCAACTGTCCTGCTTCCCCAGGCTGGCTGCACTCTGCCTGCCTGTCCCCACCGCTGCTCTCCTGCCCGCTGCCGTGCTGCTTCCCTGGGTGCATCATTCCTCATCCTCCCTTCTTGGACTCGGGAGGTCTGTCCTTGCCCGTGCCCAGGCCACCCCTCTGCACGGCAGTAGCAGTTTCCTTCTACTCTGACACAGTGGTTTGAAGACCTGTTGTTTACGAGGACTTGCTTTTGATATTTCTTCCCCTACTTATAAGAATATGTGTATTTATTTGAAGGCTGTGTGGATTTAGTTGAAGGCTGCTAGCAGATCCAACCCTCCCATGGGTCCTTCCTCCAGCAATTCCCTGGATCCATCGCTAGTAAATAAACACAGCTCTCTGTATTGGAAAAGATAATTGGCTGCGTAATTCACAGAAAGCAAAATTGCTTTCCCCGAGATTTATTCATTAATTATGGTTTGCCCTGGATGGTGCAGTTTGAACCATTTTTTGGACAGGGGAGAAATAAGTCAAATAGAGAAGAAGCTATTGTTATAGTAAATGACGGGGTGCATATGTGCATGACTGTGTTTTAGGTGTTCCATAATAGGTATTGCATTAACAAGCTAATGAACATGCAAACGAGGAGCCAAGGATTATCATTATATTTGGGACAATAATGCATATTTTGGCTTTTTCTTGTTATTAATGAGAAAGTTGTCTGGTTCATTGGTGTCCCCTGGGTGAGGTTGGTTGTTTGCTGTGCTCTGCTAGGAGGACGCAGCAGCCAGCGTGCTGTGCAAATCTTGCCTCTCCTTTTTGCAAACTCCCTTGTGCCTCTGCCCGCCGAGCCCTACCTCGTACTTGTGGTGGAACTCCAACATCTTACCAGCCTTCAGGCTGGGGATGCCAACATCTGAGTTAAAGCTAAAGCCAAGCCTGCTGCAGTAAATGCTCAAGCTGCATTTTTAATTAAGGTTTTAATGGAAATGGCACATTTGTCCCTCTCTGGAGAAATGCTGATATGACAGTGCTGTGCAGAGTATTTATGAAAACAGTGATGTTGCCAGTTACACATCCAGTGGGTCAATATGATAGGTGGAGAATAAGCAAAGTGACCATATGGAGAAGGAGGGGTCTGTTATTTCTTAAGGGCTTGTCTGGTGGTGCTCAGTTCCCTCAGCTACTGTTTACTTTAAAACCATTTAGTAGGACTTGAGAGCTCTCAGCATCTGGTGGGATCCAGCCCCTTTGTAAATACACTCCTACAAGGGTGCAAGGTGATCCGTGAACGTGTCAGCTACCATGCTGACTCTGATGCTGCTGCTACTGACCTTGTCTCATTATTGGTGTTAAATTGGTTTGCTAAGAGGCATTTAATTAGTTTCCTATTTGTTAGCAGGAATGACTCGTATTGTAAAGCACACTGTGAGCCGTGCTGCCCAGAAACGCTTCTCCAGTGCTGGGTAGTACACAAGGCAAACAGATCACCAAGGTGTCCTACCATCTGTTCTTTGTGAGGCCACCTACAGATTGCATGGTGCAGGAGAAGGTCCTCTCCTGTGGCCAAGGTTTGCCTCTCTCATTTAAGAGGTGAGATCTTCCTAGGCAGGGATGATCAATAAAAACATGCGTACACAGGACCTCTCCCAATAGAGCTCCTGTGACATTTAGGTGCTACCTGAATATAACGAACATCTGTCAGCTGAGAGAAAGAAATAACACCATGTATGTCTTTCAAGGAATCTGTTGGTTGCTGCTGTGGCTGATAATAATGTGAGAAGGAAGGAAGGAGAACACACACTGCACCCACCCTTGTGCAGCTCTTTAACTTCAAAGAGAAACACCTAACAACCATGCTCACCCCTGTGCTCTGTCTTTTTAGGTGCTTATGTCATGTTGCCACCTATAAGAGAAGTTAACAATAGCCAAAACGTAATTGGCAGATGCAGGAATCGCTTGTTGTCCCACATTTTCATGGGTCTAGAAAATACAGTTATTTATTACCTTTGCAGTCAAAATCATTGAGAAGTCTGTGCATCTGTGAGAGAAAGAATAGCTGCCACCTCATAGCAGAATTCTGGGTTCGTAGATCATAGGGTAACTCAGGTGGGAGAGGACCTCGGAGGTCTCCAGTCCAACGTCTTGCTCCAGGCAGGGTCGGCTCTGAGATCAGACCAGGCTGCTCAGGACTTTGTCTGGTCAGCCCTTGAAAACCTCCAAGGATGGAGATGGCACAACCTCTCTGGGCAACCTGGGCTCACGTTGCATCCTGCGGTGCGGGTGCCTTCTCGACTGTTGAAAAGGGTTGTTAAATGGAGTTAAGAAATTTGGATCTCTTATTCAGAGCATGGAAAAGAAACTCTAGCCATCTGCTTTTGTAGTATATTCCCTTTCATTCATTTATGAGATAAAATGAGATTGATTTGGAATCAGTTTTGGGAGAGGGAATTCAAATGTCTTTCCAGGCCATCAAATATTGTTGAATTTATTATCGTTTCGAGACAGAGTCATGATCTGACCAGAAGCCTGGAGGCCAAGGAAGTTTTAAACTGTAACATAAAATGAAATCCTCTTGGCTTGAGGTAAGCCACTTAGTCTGCTCACTATAACACGGGGAGAATAATCTCTACCACTTGGTGCTAGTGCAAGGATTAATGTTTGCTAGATGCTGTGAAAATAAAAATATTCTTCACAGAAAGCTTCTTGTCTGCAAGGAAAATTATGCACAAAAAGAGCCTTTGGATCCTGTCCTTTGGCAAGAACCTCTTGTTAGCTTTTTCAAAATTATACTTAATATAATCAAATGGCTCAAGACAGGAAAATGTTTGCCCCCTTTCTCCCTCCCTATCTCTTCCAACAGACAAGTAAGTTTAGAGACCCACAGAGCGATGGACTGTGAAAAGAGAAGAAGGGGAGATCTGAAACTGAAGAAGGGTTAAGATGCACACAAGAGCATGGCAGACCCATAACTTGGTACAGCGTGGGGTTTGAAAAGAGAGAGGAGTTCGCTAGGTAGCTGGATAAAAGGCTGCTACCACTAAAGACTGCAATTACGGAAAGGTTAATGTATTCAAGCAGGAGTGAGGTATATTTATTTGCTAAATTGCCTGTTGAAAGCTTTGCCTTCCCAATGAGGCAGGGTCACTCAAGTACGTCTCTCACCCAACCTGCCCGTGCTGGCTCCGCCAAGGGTAACTCAAACAGGTCATTAGCTGCAGGCTGGGCAGCCCAGCTTTGCTGTAGGCAGAAATGTGCAGCCCTGAGAGAGCCAGCTCGAGAGTTAATGCAGGAATACGTGAGGTGTTTGATTACCCGGCAGTGTTTTCCCACAATTCATGAATATACTTATCTCCAGAGTTTTGTAACATGTAGACTTTTAAATAGCTGAGTCCTAAAGCTTATCAGGCACATCAGCTATGACCTAAAATCTTGAAAGCAAATTTTGCTTAGCTGAAAAGGGAGCTTTAATGTCAATGTGCAGTGAATTATCTCCCTTCCTTTCATTTGCCTGAAATAAAGTGTATTTCAGGCAAGGTGATGCTGAATTTGGACAAAGGAGCAGTGGGAGGAAAGCTATACTAAAAGTCTGGAAGATGTTTTTGCAATGATTAACACTCTCCTCAGATTAAATGGGGTAAAATTTCTTCAAGACACTTAGAATATACCTCGAGAAAATACTAAACAATTCATTCCACTGAGCATCCTTCTGAGAGTCCCTCTAACTGATTTCAAGATATGGGTTTAAAAATCTGGAAGACAGAGTAAGGCCGTCGAGTGACATAGGGCATGACAACAGCCAATGACAGGGGTATGGACGGGTAATGCTCAGACTGCGTCAAGCCAACAGGAGCTAGATGGTGGCATACCGCAGAGCTGCCTTATACGGTCTCTGAATGTTTCCCTTCTTGTCCTTGAAGAAGGATTACATAAAGTATATTTATTGTGTATCTTGCATGATGATCAGCTCCCCCATAGAAAGTTATTTACTCGGTGCCGATATTAGACAGGACCCTTCATTTCCAGATCGTACCGCACCAGTACGTTACAAACAGCCTGAGGAGGACAGAGTCACATTGCAGAGTGACTCCGGTGGGACTGATCGGGATATTGATAACCCAGCGTAGCTGTTTATGCGTCCCCCGGGGGCTCGTTCAAAGTTCAAGGGCTCTCCCATAAATGCAGGGCGCTGTGATTCATGGCCAGGATAGCGGGGCTCATCTTCCAGAAGTCAGGGAAGGGGCACTTCCATCGACCGTGTGCCTCCCAGGAAGGTTAAAAAGCATTTCTGCCCTCCTGAGGAGGAAATAAGCCCAGGGAAGCGGCAGGCTTAGCATGCACAGAGACCTCAGGAGTCCCTCTGGTGCAGAGCAAGGAGGGGAGGGATGCTTGCAGAGTGTGCCCCCGGCCCCGTTGCCGGGGCACAGCCGAGGAGCTTTCTCCCCAGCCTGCTCAACACCTCTGGTTCTGCTCTCCTTCAAAACTGGTGTAATTACACCACTGGTGTAAATTAGGTAAGAACTGGTTCAGAATCTTTAATTGTGATTTTCATTTTTAATCTGCATAATTAGATTTGTAATGGACTACTTTCACAGTCTCGGGACTGCTCTGAGATCGTTAGCGCTGGGCCCTGTGAGATTGCCATCTGCGTGGAGAAGGCGAGGGCTGCGGGGCAGCCTCATGGGCCTCCTGCGGCTCATTCAAATCACTTGCCGCTTGAACCCCGGCTGCTTTCCCAAGCCACTCAAGGGGGTACCTCCTTGCAAAACATTAGTCATCTGTCCCAACTCGTGTCCTCAACAGATGCAATTGTTTAGGAGAACATGGTGCTGAGGGGAGATTAATAGGGTCTGGGTTTTAGAACAACTCATTTTAAAGAGTTGACTCATTTTAAAGACAAAGACAACGCTTTGTCTTTAACGAAAGAAAATTAAAAGAAAGCAAAAGGAGAGGCAATACAGTAGCGCCAGGTCTGGCACCAGGTTTCTGCTTCCCAGGTTGTGGAGAGGTACTTGGAGGTAAGCAAGGGCTGGAGTGAGGCAAGGGATGGAGATGAGAAGGTACCTGGATATCCTGGGGTATGGATTGGGGAGCTCTCCCAAAGGAAGGTGGTGGCTTTGGAGAGGGATGAGGCTGACAGGGTGGTTGGAAGGCGAGTAGGAAAAAGAGAGCTGAGCCTTGCTGAAAATCTCACTACCCTAAAATCCACCTCCTCACTTCCCACATCCTTATGACTTCTGTCCTTCTTTTCCATCCCCAGCATCCTCCTGATCCTTCCCAAGCCTGTTTCCCCAGCCATGGACAGCCCCAAGACACCCTTCCTATCCCTTACTCTGTCTACTTTGGACTTTGCTGCTGCTATGAAGTTTTATTTTGCAGCTGCAAGGAGAACAAAATAAATCTTCATTCTGGGAGTGGCAAAATCCACTGTAGCCCGTGTGCTGAAAAGCCTTGGGCTGGCTCTGCTGCCACATCTTGTTCTACTTAAACTGCTGCTTTTAATAGGCCTGAAAGGTTTGCTTTACCAAAGATGTTTCCTTCTCTTCCAGTGGAACCATGTGCACTGGTTTGTTCGTGTAAGACGTAGCCTGGCCGCAGGAGCTGCTGCCAGGGCTGCGTTGTGTCAGCTCACATGGCACCAACAACACGAAGACTGGCGGACCACCCAACTGGAAATCTTCTGTTTGACTTCAGTTTCAGTGGAAGCTAGATTGGAGATTGTTTAAAGAGGATTTGAAATGTCTCATGAAAGCATGTTTCAGATGTCAGCTCCTACCTTTAGTTAACCCTTTGAAAATGGTACTTGCCAGTAGGGATCTGCAGTAGATTTTGGGGGTTGCATTCAGAATAGTTGGTAACTGTCTAGCTGGACAGCAGGTGTTAGCAAAGCAGTTCCCCTCTATATCTTTATCTCTTTCCCATTTCAGGTTCTCCATGGCCAGTGGCATTTCTCTCTCTCATCAAATATCTTTCGGCAGAGATTTCAAATGTTGGTAAGGATCAATATCTGAAAGATGTAGTTGAACTTAAGGTGGGGATCTCAAACCCACACCAAAACTTTTGGCTTGGTAATGCTGTCCAGTTGCCTGCAAAGATCCTGCTGTGAATTTGGGCTGTGAATATCACTGTGAGATCTAAATGGTGGTATACAAAAAATGTGACATTTTCTCTGCAGTAGTGATTTGCAGGACCACTACTTCTCCCCTCCCACCAGCTCAAATACAGTCTAGTAGCAAACAAGGTTGAGGACAAGCTAAGACCCTTGTGAGAACAGCATTCCTCCTGCAGTCCTGGGCAGTGCCCTGTGCATACGGTGGCAGAGGGTGGGGAGCAGCAGAGAGGGGTAGCTGCGCGGGAGTTTCGGTGTTCATTACTTGTACTAGGGGAGCAGGCAACATAAAGGACTGTGCTGCCGCACATTGCACCTCGCCACCCTGCCCTGGCCATGCTGGCTCCATGGGAGAGCCCCGACTTGCCTAACGGGGGGTGCAGGTCCCTCCTGTGGTCAGGCAGCCACTGCGGGTGTAAGCAGCACCACGCTTTGCTCTTACCGCTAGCTCAGCATGGTTATTGTGTCTTGAAACCCAACCCGCAGCAGCCTCATATGTCTCCTTTGTGGCGGGATCTGACCACCTTCTGAGAGCACGTGCTCTTGCTGGTGCTTGAAGTTCAATCAGCTCCACATACAGGCACCCCATGGCTCAAAATGATCAATAAACCACAGAAATGCTTTTCCGTTACAGCATTGATTGCACTAAAGTGTTACTGCTCTCCTGGGATCTCTGGGGAGGGCTTCCTCATTCAGATGTCCCCCTTCAGCCAGCTGTTCTTGGCCACCTGCCCCACACCGGGCCGGGAGGCCGGGCTAAACTGGAGCAGTTGGGCAATGAGGGCTTGGCAGGGCTCTGGCAGTGGGGGCAGCCCCTCTGGGTACAGCACCCCTTTCTTCTGCTGCTGGGGCATGCTGCGGATGTGGGTATCATCAAAGGGCATGTAGCCGGTCACCATCACGTAGAGCATCACCCCAAGGCTCCACATGTCGTACTTCTTGGCATCATAGGGGATGCCCATCAGCACCTCCGGGGAAGCGTAGGCTGCTGACCCGCAGAACGTGGTGCTCAGGTCTGGGTAGCTGTTGGCCTCCTTGCTAAAACTAAAGTCACTGAGCTTGGCCCGGCGGCCATCAGCGGTGAGCAGCACGTTCTCACACTTGAGATCCCGGTGCACCAAGTTGCGGTCATGCAGGTAGCGCACGGCCCCCACGACCTGCGCAAAGATGTCCCGGGCCTTGGGGACGCAGGGCAGCTTCCCCAGCTGCTGCACCAGCTGCAGCAGGTCAGTGGCTGCCGCCTCCATCACAATGTAGAGCTTCCCATTGCAGACCTCAATAAGCTCGAAGATGCGCACGATGTTGGGGTGCCGGATCTTGCGCACAATGGAGAGCTCCCGGGGCAGAAACTTGTACACGAAAGCTGGGGCTGCTTGTCGTCGGTCCACGACCTTGATGGCTAAGGGGCCCTTGTATTTGTTGGAGGTGGCCGCTTTCACCTTGGAGAAGCTGCCCTCCCCTAATGTGTGACCCAGCCTGTAGCCCAGCTCACAAAGCAGCTTCTCTCCTGCATCGGTTTTTGGCATGATCTGTGATCCCGATGGGCTTAATCGAAGCTGGTGTTTTGCTCCAGGATTTGAAAGCTTTAATATATGGTGCATGGCAGCTGTTGACCTTTGCTCTCTCCCATGGTCCCATGGGTGTCTCTGTGGGCTCCAGGGCTACCCAGGTACTGTGGTGGGGTGGAGTGTTGTGTGGCAGCGCCTTTGTGAGGTGGCAAGGGTGTCTGGTGGGTCCCCTCCACTCACGGGTGTCCCAGAGGAGAACTCTCACAGTTCACGCCAGGGGAGAACTCCCACAGGTGGATATTTTAGAGTCTTTACCTTTTCTGCTTCTTCATTTGAGTTTTCAAAATCAGGCTCTTTGGATGATGAGAGTTTAAATGTCAGCTTTCTGGGGTGAGGAATCCATTTGGGGACCTATACCGGTTTTCTGCAGGGTATTAGTTACATTAAAATCAGAACCGCACAGAGTGGTACAAAGGAGTGATTTCTACTGTCCCTAAGTGCAAACCACCTTGGCTGGCTGTAAATATTTACTTTTTTATTATGATGGTGCAGGGAGCTATTTTTCTAGGTAGGCTTTCTGACTTTGTGTGGTGTGGATGGGGAACTTTAAATGCATCTTTCAGAAGTAACAGCTTTTCAGTTTCTTGACCTTGGAATTGCTCTCCCTGTATTTTTATCAAAATGATATTTTGGAGACTTACAGAGAAGAAGCAAGACCAGAGATCCTTCAGAGAACTTCTGTAATTTAGATTTTAAAGGCTTTTAGTCAGTTTTAGTTGCCATCAGGTGACAGTCGAATTAAGCACAGGGCAGGAGTGGAGGGCAGCTGGGCTGAGTCGCAACGTCCACTCCCATTGCACGCTGCATCTCAGGCCAGTGTCGGCTCCTTCCGCCGGGTGCTGCATCCTTGGCTCTCACGAACAGTTGTTTCTGGTTTGTGCTGGTTTTTTAAGCTGCTCAAGGATCCTGTCCTCCCTGTGGAGCCCGCATTTCCTTTCCAGCTGTACAAAGGAGCCTAGGACCACAAAATATCCGTCTTCCTAAATACCAACCCAAATGCTATTTTTAATTTTTGAATATATGTTTCATTCTGCAAATCGGTTCTAAAGAGGAATGAGACTCAACCGAAGATGGAAGAAAATCTTTCTCATGAGTCCAAGATGGAAGAAAATCTTTCTCATGAGTCCATCTTGTCAGTGTTCTGAAGTCACTTAAATTAATTAAAAACTGCACACATAGGTCTATATGTGCCGCGGGCGAGCTTTGCCATGATTCCTAAGGGCAAGTAATCGTCACATCAAGCTTCATCTGCTGTGGAAGTTGCAGGTCAAAACCAAATTACTTTCCCACTTCAGATGCTATTTCTACAGGCAAGTTGCAGTATAGGAATCCAATGTGCTGTGGTTGAGTGCAAGTTGCCAGGCATGTATCAGGCACGTATCACCAGGCATGCCGTCAAAAGGCCAGGCAAGCAGCGTGTACGTTGCAGGATGGAGGATTTGGTCCTGCACAGGGCCTACCCTGCTGACCCCTGACGAATGTCCTCGGTCCATCCTTATCTCCTCCAAAGAGAGCAGAGGCCCCATTTGACGGCAAGGACCTTGCCTGGGGCTGATGTCTCTAGGGAGGTTGAGCGGAGGGAATCCCTCAGAGGTGCTGGACGTGACCCAGCCGACGCTCCCTGTCTGTTTGGGCCATCAAATAAATGGCCCCAGATTTCTTACTTCTGAGGTGGTTCAGAACGTAGCCATTTCCAGGAGTTCCCGTTCATAAACTGCTGTTACTTAAACACAAAAAAATCCCACCTAGCAATCAGTAGGCCAGATGCAGAAAACCATTTTGCTGGATACTCGTGATTTCCTGGCACTTCTGTTCAGCCCATGAGTCATAACCACAGTGACTTAGCAGAGGTCTGAGCCGGACTTTTCATAGGAGCTGGGAACTTTGAGGTGGCTAAATGTAACTGAACCAAAGTCAGCATTTTTACAAGGGGAAATGCTTAGACCAGGTGTCCCTTCCCCGCTTACTACTGGAGTGCCTCTGGAAAATGGATAGAAAGATGTGCGTGTAGCTATCTATAGGGGTTTGGCTGATGCTCAGTATATCTTTCAAAACAGGAATGGGAGTTCACATTATAGACATGTTCCCAAAGCCTACAGGTAAAATTCTCATTTATGGGACACCTCTCTGAAGCCTCCTGTAATAACATAACCAGAAGAGGTGTTGTCCAAACCACAGTGGAAAAACCAAAGCGGCAGCTACGAACCACATCGAGATGGTAAGGAGTAATGTTGTGGAGTCCCGCCTTGCTGGTAACTCCCTATCTGCTTGAGGGAGCTTGTCGCTTTTGGGAGTTTTTCAGCAAGCTTGGCTGAGGTGGACAGTTTCAGACCCAGAAATTATTCAGTAAGTCTTCCTCTCAGTCCAGAAAATGCACTGCGCAGTTCGATGCTGCAGGAGCATCCTGGGGGCTGAAGGTTTGTGCAGTGCCTTGACAGAGACAGGGAAGAAAGCTCTGGTGAAAACGGGGATGGAGCAGCTATCATAGCAAACGCTCCCCCTCCTGTACGCTCCAGGCTAAATCCCTGCGATCTGGGTTTGCTGCCAGGGCTGAAGACATCATTACTGTGCATCTCGCAGCATGGCCTGGGACTGCTGCAAAAAGCTCCAAAGACAGACAGCAAGAGGCATGAATGAGAGGTTTTGGTCTGGCAGGACGCTGCCAGGCAGAGGAAGAGGAAAGATATCTGAGCTCAGCTTTTTGTGCTGTGCTTAGATTTCAGAGAAACAGATTTTTGCCTTGTTAGCTGCTGGCTCAACATTTGTTGGTACAAAAATGCACCAAAAATCTCTTGCTTTCAGTCCCTCACCTCAAGTACTGCTACTTGTGGAATAAATATTTAGGTCACACCAATAGACTTTAGTAGGGTACTCAGTACTAACCTATAAAAGGATGCTGAGCTGCTTGAGCTTTCTGGTACATTTTTTACATCAGAGCTGTGTTTGTAGAACTGACTTGTTCCATTGCTCTTGTAAGTGAGAGCAATTAGAAATCAGGCAGCAATTACTGTTTTGTTCAATCTGGTATGTGGGCAGGAGGAGCTGATCTGAAGAGGTATATGCTATTGGAGCTCACCGTCAGGGTTTTCATTATGGGGATGTTTTCCGACTCCGGCGGCATGGTCGTGCATCAGCCTGGCACGCAGTCAGTTCCTCCACCAAAGGGCTGATAAACTCCTGAAGGGACCATTCACACTGCTGTGCAGTGCAGGGTCACCGGAGAGCTACCAGAAGCAGCTCACCCATTTCAAACTCAGCATAAGCTAATGCACCTTCCTGGGTAAGCTCACCCAGGGTGAGTCCTGCATCGCCGGGGGCTGGACTGCTCACCACAGACCAAGCTGTGCTGGGCATCACTTTACACCTAAACCAGGAGGAGCTCTGAGTTAACCTTGCCTGGGTCCTGGGTGCAGTACAATTACATAGGATGGCGTTCCCCAGGGGGTAACTCACCTTGCTGAGGTGCTACCGCAGCTGAAGGTCTCCAACCTTCTGCCCTGTACACAGCTACCAGAGAAGAGCAAACAAGCCATGAGATGTAACGGAGGGGGATACTTTCTTTCTGCGTCATCCCATAGATTTTTTTTCACTAATAATTAGGTCTTCTCTTGCAGGAAAATGCTAGCTGTGCTGGAGTTGATAGCTGGGAAATCACCAATCTGCTATCTGAATATCGGGGTTAATCAACATGCCTGTGCTGGGCCTTTTTGGGTGGCTGCCTTCTTGCCGAACCTCAGCGAGGCAGTACTACATCAGTGTAATTACCAGACTGAGACACCAGCTGTCATGCAGTATGGCAAACCACCGAGCTAACAAGAGGGCCATTAGAGCATGTATGCTTTGGAAACTTCTCCCTGTCCCCCGTGATCCCATTGTCCCTGAGGTCCCCCATCCTGTGACCTGATCCATCAGGGCAAGGCTGCGGGGAGTCCCGCTGGCGTGGGGGCAGAAGGGGCAGAGCAGCCACATGGGCTCAGAGCGCTGGTCATTGATCTGATGACAGATTGACACCTCTGGGGCAGGGATTTCTCATGTGAGCGAAAGCTGTTGAGCGTAACGTGGGTCCTGCCGGAACAAGTGTACCGAAATATAACTCCTGTTAATGCAGATGGTCTAGAAGCCAAAACAAACCATAGTTTTACACCTTATGCCATGAGGCAGCAAGTTACAGTGTGTAGAACGACCTCTGTACTTGCACAGAGCCCTTGAGATTTCTTTAAATACCTCTATTTCCATACAAGCAGAGATATTTTGCCCAGGGGCTGTAACTTTCAAGACAGGTCAAGTAATTCCTAGGTGCTCCACTTTCTGGCCAGCCTATGGCCAGACCTTATTGCTTAGCACCTTGTGAATGTGGGAATGGGCAAACAGCTGCACAAGAAGTAAAAATAACTAATGTTAATATTTTTGCTTGACTACCTCGTTATAGATAGTGCAAAGGGTAACCACAATTCTTCCTAGCCATTGTCTTGCCAGCCATGGGTAAAGGCAGCTCTTCAAACAAAAGCTTTCCATGTTTTATCCTGTATTTGATTGTATTTTTTTTTTTAATATAGTTGTTTTACTTTCACAGAGAACACTGGACTGAAAAGAAACCCACTGCTTGTAGCACTATTTTCCATCCACTTGGATGCTGCAGGGAGTTCATGCAGGTGCTGAAGGCTGGAGAAAATTTTGCAGGCAAGAAATGCTCTGTAGTCCCATGGAGCTATACTACACTCTTTAGGTATTAGTACCAAAGGGAACAAGCAAAGGTGAGACTAATTTGTAACAGGTACAGACACTCATCAGGTAGGGCATAGCCAGTAAAGAAAATTACGCTGTTGGCAAGTACTCTCATTTTTTTTAGTGATGCTATTTGCCCCTTACTTGCCAAGTACTATTCAGTGAGCTATTGAAAGATAATTGATTGCTGGCCTGTGTGATGTCTGAGCAGTTGGAAAAATGGGGCAGATCCCATGAAAAGTACACCAAATCCAAGCTGCCTCAGGACCTGAATTGCTGTCGTTGCCCTAGATCCTTTCCTGCAAAATCAAGCTGCCTGTGAGGTTATTTTAGGCATTGGTATTAAATGGACCTGGAAAGTTGAACATACAAAACTAACTGCAAAGCCTTGTCTCTGAATGCTTTATGAAAGCTGTGTGTGTGCCTAAAGCTGCAGCCTGAATCTGGCCATGGTCTCCCGGCTCCTTACTGGCAGCAACAGCAGTGTTGGCAATGGAGAAAACCAAAGTCTCAGGTGGTCAGCATGCTGTGCTTCGTAATATGCTGCTTTTTCTTTTCTTTCTTTCTTTCCTCTCATGTCTCAAGGATTGGTGTTTGTTTAAAATACTCTGGCTATGTTGAGTTTTTCATCCCTTTGGTAGATAAGGAGATCTGGGACCTCACATTCCTCGTGTTCAGAAGCAGCTGTGATCCTCACAGCTGTTTGCCATCAGATCTTGCCCTTAGCCTCTTGTTCAAACAGAATAAACTAGTGAAGCCAATTGTGGGACTAGTAAGATGTCTCCTAGAAATTTGGCAGGATGAGAGGAACACCAAACAGAAAACTCTATGGATGACCATTTGATTAACCAAGGTTGTTCAGACACCAAAGAGAAACCTGAGGCCAGCATGCCTTGTGTGCCAGAAACATCTCTTCATGTAAATGAGAATTTAAACCATGTGAGGGACATAAAATGGGCTTGTAAGCCATCAGAGGGAATGGATATATGGTAATAGGCCACACCACCACCTCTTGGGCAGCTTGTGAGTGCCTCAGTAGGTGCCAAAGGAGATGAAGAATGGAAAGGGCTAATGGGCTGGTCTGCAAACATGATTTTGCAGCTGGCATTGCCAGGCTGCACCTGCCAAAAATCTCAAACCTGAAGGCAATAAGCTAGAGTGGAGTGGGAGACAAAAGGGACTAAGCAGGCTTTGGCAAGCTGGTTGCTCAGGAAGCAGGACTCCTCCCCTGGCAGGTCTGCCATTTAGAGCCTTTGCACCAAAAACCTTTTTGGAAAGAGGGAGAAAGAAGCATGAGGTCTTATGCCTCCATCCTTGCGGCAAGCAGAAAGTCATGCCTGGCTCGTCCGAGCTGAGGAAAACCAGATGTGCAGGGATGCAAGCTTTTCCTTTTTGATGCTGGAACATCTGCTGAGTTGGGGGAGGCATGGCTGGGGGAGAGCTGGGAGTGGAGGGGAGACAGCCTCAGGAGCTCACCACACCTCTTTCCTGGCCGGAGGAGTTGATCTCCTTATGTCTTTGTTCAGATGGCTCCTTCCCACCACTTCCCTTCCGAGAGCTGGGAAGCTTTTTCCTCCTTGGCCAGTGCTGCAGGCTTGGTCTTCAAGTGGCCGATTCCTGTGCACTTAACCGGCGAGATCCCCCAAACATCCTCACAAGCCAAAGGGAAGGGATGTGCAGCGTTGACAGGTTGCTGGGTCATCAAGACAAGTGTCTAAGCTTGTTCTTCCTGCCCCTCCTTGAGGGCAGGGAAAGAGCCCAGCAGGCCTGCTGAGACACCCCCTCGGCACTGGGCAGCCAGTAAGAAAGGTGTAGGTAGGAAATGGGGCTCAGTGCTGTACGTCTCCTGAGACCAGGGAACATTTCTCTGCTCTCCTTGTTGCTTCAGCATGAACAAATCTCTTTTCGTAGCTGAAAGATTAAATGCCTACCACAGCTGTTGACTTGCTTACTGTATTTGTGTGCCTGCTATCTCTGTCCCTAGGCAGAGCTAGCCAGCGTTTTGTCATGGCTGGCTGTCAAACAGGAGGGAGAGGGCTTCAGGTGAGGCTTTAAGCAAGGCAGAGATTTCAAAAACTGCAGCAAGTGCCTTTTGGGTTAGTGGAAATGGAGTTGGAA
Organism: Balaeniceps rex; assembly: GCA_013401315.1. Lineage (NCBI taxonomy): Eukaryota > Metazoa > Chordata > Aves > Pelecaniformes > Balaenicipitidae > Balaeniceps > Balaeniceps rex. The sequence continues at coordinate 35,375 of VYZW01022482.1, forward strand.
CCAGGTGGTGAGAAGGGTCAAGAGAAAAGTTGGGAAATTAGAAGCTTTTCTTACCACATCAAGTTATGACCATTAAATCCAAATATAATTAAGTTAGAAAAGCAGGTAAGTGTTTTGTGATTAACTATCCCAAATGAATGATACTTAAATGTCTTCCTCACGCTGATTTACTTACCTGCCTGTGGAGAACCTCATCACAGAACAATACATATTCAGAAAGAGATTTATTGTCTGTCACCTATTGTAATTAATTTGCGGCCAATTAAGGACTGCAGAATTTGGCCTGTAATTAGGATACGACAGTCTATGGTACACAGAGCTGGAAAGTTGATGGCGCAGTGTTATGGCTATGGAGCAGATGTTTAAATACCTTTAAATGGAAGTGTCAGAGGCCAATTTCATGAGTTGCTCTGAAGTCACATGCTAAAACACTTCCTGAAGATGCTCAGATAACCACTGAGATGGCTTCTCCCACAGGTTTGGTTAGCCTTGGATGAGCCAGTCCTGTACGAGAGTCTGGCAGGGCTGGAGTTAAAGGAGAGAACAGGCTAGACATGCAAACCAAAAAGCTTCAGAGCTGTCAAGGCTGATGAGAAAGCTTAGGCTGAGACTTGGAAGATCAGTAGAGACAAACTCTAAGTAGCAGAAGGACGTAATCTTGGACCAGATAGTTGGTGTGGGTACATGCGTATCAAAGAGGGAGGTAGGCAGGCAGGCACATTGGGAACAAGGCTAGAGGCAGCTACAGGGACTATCCTGAAGGTCTGTTTGATGAAGTCTACTCCATCCAACATCTAACTGGACAGGGTTTTGTGGGATTTGAAGAAACTGCTTGAGAAACCAAGCAAGAAACTAGTTGTGACCCTAAGAGGAAAACAGCCAAAGCAGGCTGAGGCTTATCACATGCAGAGACAAAAGGATGGGCTGTTGGGGTGGGCAGTGCATACAGATCTGCTCACAGGAGTAGCAGAAGACCTTGCATTACAAATGTTGCTTTGCTTTCCAGAAAATTGAGCATTTTGCCGCTTTCCTGCTTGCGTGTTTCCCTAAAAGGGAAATAAATCCATTGAAAGCAGAAACCAGGCATTCCCCTTGATTTACCGACAGTCACTGCAGAGCGTGGAGGCCAGGCACACCAGCCAGGGCTGGGATGGGAGGACGGGCATGCCCGCGCCCCGCTGCTCAGGCAGTGGGTGCTCACAAGCCATGAAGTATATCTAATATCACAGTGCCCTCTTGGGGGCAGGTGTTCCTTGGAAATAGACCTTTATGATCTGTGCAGTGCAGATCTCGTTGCTAGCCACTGTCGTTTATTCTAGGAGCTCATGCTGCCTAGCTAAATCACGGATTTTCCCACCAACCACTGCCCTTTCTAAGGGAGAGTCCAGAGTTTTGGCCTTGGATTTTTTTTGAATTATTATTTCAATATGAATCCTTTCTCTGCTGCTGATCTGTATTTTAAAATAACAGAAGTGAGGAGGGTGAGGAGATCCCGAGTGAAGATGGCAGTCTGCCCTCAGAAATGAAACCTGTCTTATTTAAACACTTTCAGATGACTCAGCCCCAGCAAGAAACAAATTGTTTTAACAATAGCTTTAATTAGCTGGTGTTTGTATTCCTTCACAGCGCGCTTGAGTCCCAGTGCACCTGCTGGTAGACCTGTCTCAAAACCCTGGCATCTCCTGCAAAGGAGTGTGAAGAATGACTGAAGCATTAAATAAGGACGTGGGTAAGTACAGCAATTCCTTGCCGACTGCGGGAACAGCCTGCAGAGGAGGAGAGCATGACCGGTGTCTCTTCTTCTCTAGCTTTTGCAGTACTGTCTTTTGGTAAATGTTAAAAAGAATAAAATGTGAATAAAAACACAATTTCCAGCAAATATTTGGGATGGTCCAATGGAACTGTAACTATATCACAGTCAATATGGCTCTTGATGCCCTACTGCTTGTCCTTAATGCTCTGAATGTATGATACTTAAGACCAAACATTTTACCTGTCTTTCAGTAGCCGCTCTAACTCGCGAAAACAGGCAAACAAACTAACAGAAACTTTTGTTCTAGTATAGACCTATCGTTTCCCTAATTCCTTATGTTTGTAGGATTATGAAAGAACCTCTATTTTAAGGAAGATATGAAATGACAAGCCTTTGACATGTGTGACAGTTCTTCCTGCGTGTACGCATATGAGACTGTGTGTATGGTTTGGGGGTTTGGGTTTGTTTTGTTTTGTTTTTTTGTTTTTTTTTTTTTTTTTTAAAAAAATTAAGCTCAAAACCCNAACAAATTCAGCTAAAAGCCCATCTGTGGTCAGGATTCAGTTGAAAAAGATGTGCCACCTGGCAGATGAGTCCATGATCCTGAAAGCTGGCTTCTCTGAAAAGCCAGCCTCTAAGAATGATGATGAGGTCTTCCATATCTTTTCTTTTTCTATTTCTAGATCTAGATCTAGTTTACTTCACATCAGAAATAGAGTTTTCCTAAAGGTCAGGCCTGAAAACTTGTTCTGGGCTCTGACAGTCAGTCTTTCATGTTGCTGCTTCTCCCCTTCCCTCTTCCCGTGTCATTATCTCCCCAAAGATAATGACACTGTTACAGGGCAGCAGCCCTTGGACATCATCTGGCTATACCAGGCAGCACGATCGGTTGGGAAGACAGAGCATGGGCACACAAATCATGGTGTGAGGAACACTTATCCAACTGGGTGCAGTTGGGAAATGCTAGGATAGATCTCCTTCTGTTTTCCTTGATCAGGCACCCCTTTGTTAAACTGGGAGGGGGGAGAAATCCCTGTATTTCTGAGCGCACCTTGCTTTGTGTGCTGAAGCTTTTTTCCTTGCAAAGACAAATCTGGGCCTCTCCAGCTCCCTGCTTGGTTTTCTAAGCTCCCACGAGGTAGGACCCAGCATCTCTTCTGTACTGTCTTCATTTCCTTGGTTCTCACTTGTCCTCAGTCTGCATAAAGTCATCGGCTGCTTTCGTTTTGCTTTTTAGTGGCTCCATTTTAAGGGGGAAAGTTGTTTGATTGCTACTTGCTGGATCCTGCTCTCAGTTTGTTGTAAGTTTGGCAAGATTTAACTGTGTGGCCCGACCTGGTTCGCGCCAGGCGGGACTAAAGCTGAGTATTTTAGGAAAGTATCCGTATTTTAGGAAAGTATCATTTCTGCGGACAAGGGAAGAGGAGGAAAAACCTATTATTTGAGAAGCCGTGATAGTCTTACAGGGCAAGGCCTTGGCATCTGGAGGAATGATAGCTTCTGCTAGGGATGTGGCTTAAATCCGTGCAGTTTTGGCCAGCCTTTGAGTCTGAAGAGCGTGTGATCAGCAGAGCCCAGCCGATGCCCTGCAGGCAGCGGTTCCAGGCGCAGGGACTGGGGCCAGCGCAAGCGAGATCTCCTCCTGCAGCGCTGGCCCCGGCCGCTGCCACAGCACTCGGAAAGCAAAGCAGGGAGGCTGGCTGCTGCTCGGGGTGGCTCTGCCTCCGGCACGCAGGCCCTCCATCTCCGGAGCAAGCTTTGAATTTTGAGCGGACAGGAGCCTCTCTCGTGCGTCTTTTTTTTTTCCCCTCAGTTGGTTTATGTAAACAGCTGGACAGGTGTTTATTTTGTTTATTTTGGGGGATAACACAAAATATTTGCAGGTTCCCCCTTCCAGTTCACAGCTTCCAGAGAAAACAATGGATGTCTTTTTTCTTCCCTCCCNNNAAAAAAGTGATTTTTTTTTTTTCCCCCCCCCCCCCCCCCCCCCCCCCCAAAGATAGTGGATTCAAAACCCATTTTGCTGTCCCATCAAGCCTGTATCACCACATTGTAATGGTAGCACGGTAAATGGGAGTGCAATGATGGCATCTCTGGGCTCTTAGGGACTGCTGTAATTCTGGCTGTGATACGAATCGGGCCCAATGGGTTTGACAAGACAGTAAATGTTTTATTCCTCCCAGATATTTGGGTGGCAGGTAGGTGTGATAGAGAGAGGCATCAGTGTAATCATTAAGATGGTAATGTCTCCTGCATGCTCTTCCTTCTCTCAGAGTCACTCCAGTGTCCTGAATGCACAGGGGGCATGGAGGAGTAATGAAGCAAGGTTTCATCAGTAGCTGTCAAATGCAGAAATAAATAACTTCAAGCAATATAACTTCACTCAATTTGTATCTGCTTGTGCTGGCCATACCTTGTATTTACATGGTGCCACGGGAAACTATTTTTAAATGTTAAAATTTAAATTAACACATCATCCTGCAGGCTAAATCTGTTACAAATGATAACATTTCCACTGTTGTTTGTTTTGTAGCACCTCAAGAAAAGCATCTGTTTGGAGTGATTTATTTTCATTCCTAAGGGAAAAAATAGCCTTAGAGCCTTTGTGAGCTCTAGAGGAAAAGCAACCACAGCGCTGGGCAGGCAGTATCTGCAGTCATGGAAACAACTGATAAAAACTTTCTCATCTTATCACTTCCCAGATAGGTCTTTGCTATAGGATGCAGACATGAAAGAGTCTCTAGGGTCCTTCTGCCCTACATGGGAACACTATCAACGATGCTGGCACAGTTTAAGAAACTGGTCGTCTTGGTCACTGTGTAAGACTCGGTTGACTGATGAGGTTACAGGGAGGCACAAGGGCATGGGAATGGGGGGTGAGTAGAGCCTGGGACTTGGAAGGGGTAGTACATGGGGTGACTTAGACCCATGGCAAGAAGGGAGACAGGTCCCCAGGCTGTCCACAGGGCTCCCCCGCATTTCATTTCACCCAAGTAAGTGTGAAGTGAATTGTTACCCTATTGCACATCTGGGCATAACTCATACTTCTGGACCATGAGCCATGACTGTGGTGATCCCATACTTCTCTATGGTACAGGGCTGAGCTGGGCATGGGAGTCCAGGCCCCAAGGTGATCTGGCGGCGGCAGTCTTAATGACCCTTGCAACTCTTTCTCCATCCAGACTGGGATTTGGATCACCCCATGGTAGCCTAGACACGCTGGTCACTATGGCATGAAGACCCAAGAGAGGACCAGACTTCAACTATTCACCAGCCACACAGCTCATAAGCCTCAGATGGCACCCTACAATAAGCAAAAGGGCATTTGGGAGAGTGGTGAAAAAGGTCCACAAAAAGGACCAGCATGATGTATTTGTGATGTATGTAGAGCATGGGAATTTTCTGCAAATATTGACTTGTATTCTTGGAGGAGCAGGCTTATGTGCAGCAGTATTTCCAGGGCCACATCTCTCTGATGTCTCTATTCCACCGTAATCAAACACATAACCTGCTTGTCCCTCTGTCTTCCCAGATCCATATCCTGCCTGGCTATGGTATGTTTATTTTCTTCAATAGTTCATTTTTTGGTGGATCAAAATAGAAACTGTGGTAGCAAAAGGAAGCAGTAAGGCCTAAAGCAAGCCTCTGTGAAAATGACCCTTGTGTCTCTCTCCAGTGTCCTTTTATCCAGTTTGCACCCATGGCCAGTAGATGCAGGCCTGTGCCAAGACAGGCTGGTTGGTGACAAAGGATATATGGCAGTAGCAGTCCAGAGATGCTTCAGATCTTAGTTATTTACCAGTTCCTCGAGTGGCTTCCCATGTACGTTGCACAGTAGCAATGACAAAATTAGGCTACTGATACAGTCAGATTACTTTGCCATGTGACATATATATGAGAAGTTGGTTTGACATCAGCTGAGAAAGCCCCTGAGGGCCAGTGTGAGTAAGTAGACACCACCAGTGACTAAGCCCTTCCCAAAAGGTGTGGTCAGATGGGTGGTGGAGCAGCACTCCACACCTCTGGGACAGGCAGCCCCAGGATCAACAGCGTGAACCACAGGTGATGGATCCAGCCCCAGCAGGGAGAAAATGGCACGCTCAGTGTGCATTCATTGCACGCTGGCAAAGTGTCTACTGGAAGTGGGTTCATGCCTCTCTGCCTTTTTTTTTTAATATTCAAGCGAGACTCTCTTTTTTTGGTGTGTGGTGGTCAATTTTTCATGAGGTGTAGATCTAATTCAAAATTAACCACTGACTTAACTGCATAGCTATTACCTGAACAGATCAGCGTGGCCACGTGCCAGGTGGGATTCTGTGCAAGCAAGCTTTACAACAGGGAGGCACCTGGTGATGGCACAAATGGCCCACACAGTCTCTCTTTCCTCCTAGCACCCCTCTCCATAGGGTTCCCTGCATTCCTAGGTGAGATGCATCATTCCTTTGCATATTTTACAGCTCCAGTTTCTGAGAGGGAACATTTGAGGGGAGTTTCTGGGTCTGAATTACTGAGGAAAAAAAAGTCTGTTTAGGAGGAGATGAGGACTTACTTCTTGTAACTCCTTTTCCTGCTAGGAAAATGCTCTTTACGTTTATAATGAGGGGAATTTCCCACCCAGCTGCCTTTGTTTTCAGCTTGGATGTTCTTTCATCATCTCCTTACTGGCAGACACAGCCTCTGGCTAGGGAGAAATTGCTGCTTCTCCAGCCTCTCTGAAATTCCTCCTCACCTCTCAGAATACCAAACATATCTGATATGTCAGGCTTACAGGCTTGATTGCGAGATGCTGATCAAGCATTTTGTCCTCACGCATGGGAAAAAGCTCTGGATGAAGAAATCTTCAATTATTCTGCTGCCAAAGCTTATGGATTCTCCCTGCTGTGACCCCCAGATGCGAGATGTCTCCCCCGGCAGTGCTCAGGAGAGGGTGGCAAGCCATCACTAGCGCTTTCCAGGCCGTGCATTTGCTCTCTGTGGCCCCTCTCCTCACTCTCTCCTAAGAGAATCTGATTTTAGGCACTCTTGCTGCATTTTCCCAACTCCAGAAATAGGCGGCTCTGTCTAATTATGCTTAATGCTTCTGGGTGCATAACTGCAGGAGCCGGGTGAGAGTGCACTGTTCTGCTTCCTCATCTCTTTTATCCAGGATTTCATTAATGACAGCTGATTGTCCTGTCATCATTTTGCTTGCATGCATGATTTACAGTCTCTTTCATTGTAAATCAATCAACCTTTTCCTGCTCTGTTTGAGCTTTCTTGCGTTAACCAGGGAGAGATCCTGGTGGCTGGGCTGGGTTTCCTGAGGCAGACATGGGAATAGGAGCAGCATGTCCTGCAGGCTCCCTCTCCTGTGCCCCCCCCCGAGACATGCGCTCAACTACATCAGCCATAGCCAGGAGACTTGCTGAGCAAAGCACCGGGTGGGCAGCCATTACACTTACTCCAGTGCCTGCCTCTTCTGCACGCCTCCCGGAGGCACTCCTTGCCACAGGGCCATTTCACAAGGCTTTGTTGTAGCCATGAACCTCAGCTTTTCCTCTCGGAGCAGCCTCAAAGGGTGTTTTATTTCTATGCTTCCTAGCACAGGACTTGTGTGGGCACATTGGCATTTCTAGCCCTCCGCCATACGTCTCAGATGGAGGCTTCAGTTCTTCAAATCCTCGGATAAAATACTCTGGGGAAGTTTTGCTACATGCTTTCCCAGTCTCTATGAGGTGGCTAATGTCAGGGACAGGGAACAGCACTGGAAAGACCTCCCCTCTCACCCAGCCTGGCTGCTCTTGAATTCATCTTGTGCTGAAAAAAAAAAAAAAAAATCAGCTGCTGGGTGTTGTCATGGTGTTGCCCCCTGCTTCCCATTTCATTTTTCTCTGCGTGGGCAGATGCCACTTGTTTCCTTCTTTCTAAGGTGACTGCAGCCGGTGCTGTGACTCTCTGTTAATGCACGAGACCCTAAATGTTTCCATTTGCTAAGCCTAATGACTTATACCTGATGCAAATGCAATCCCCAGCAGCACTGCACCAGTCTGGGAAACTACCTCTTACAGACAGTCTTTGCTTTTCTGCCTCTACCCTTCACAGAAACAAGTATTAAAGGTCCGAGCATTTGACTGAAACCTGGCAGAAATTATGTCTGCTCCCCTTCACCTGCCCAAGCCCACTTGTGCCGGCGCCTCCCTGGAGACCTGCATCCAGTGCTGGTGCAGCACAGGGGCTCTGCGGAGGTCCGATGTACCCACCTGCTTCCAGCTGAGCATTTCTACCTCTGTGGAGCCTCCAGCCGGGCAAAAACGTTGCTGCCGCGGGAGATTTCAGCTCGATTGCCTATTCAGGGGCTTGGGAGCAGCTTTTCTCTAAATAGTTAGCGAAGAGCAGCTTTCCAGCAGAGGACATCCTAGCTGTTGTAGGATGGGCTAAGGGAGGACTCATGCCCATGTGGCAGAAATGAAAGCTAGCTGAGCGGAGGCAGCAGCAAAGGCAAGGGAAGGGGCTGTGAAAGGAGTAAGAGAGTGTCGTTGAGAAAGGATGCTCGTGGCCTTGTTTCACGCTGGGAGCCTGCGTGGAGAGTTATCATTTATCATCAGTCTTTAAGAGCCTGCTCTAAACCCCTCCTTTGGGGAATCAAAGCCACTTCACAATTCACAGGTTTTGCCCTTTATAAGATTTATTTTTCTACCAAACTCTTGTAGGAAGGGGAAACCTAGGGCAGGTGGGTAGCTTTAGCAAGTATCAACCTCCTGAACTGAAAGCAAGTTCAGCTCGCTCTATCTCCTGTTCTACATCTCTGTAACTTCTCCAGTGACCTCTCTGACAGATTCCCAGGAAGCAAAATAAACACTGGGTTTGGTCTGGTTTATTCTGTAGAACAACTACTTGCAAAATCAATGGTGGGTTGTTTTTCTTCTTCTTTTTCTGAAGCCAGAAATAGGTCAAGCAGCAAACCAGCATTTCTGAGGCAGCCGTGACTGACTGGTGTACGTAGGTGTATTTCAGAGGTGGCCTCTCTCTGGGGTTAATGTTCTCCTGCCTAAAATCCCCGCAGCTTCCTTCTGCTAGAAGAAGGAGGAAGTGAATTGTTTGCAGCAGAGAAACGAAACCACTTAGATTTCCTTGAACAAAGAGGGCAGGCTTTCAAATAGAAAATATAGCTAGTACACCCTCCTACGATGCATTGTGCCCATGACACCCAGCTTTGCTTGTTCATGTCTGACATCTGTGGTTGGGAGCCTCAGCCCTCTCTCATTCGCATTGTACCTTGCCTGCGCTTAGGCTGCGTAAGGCAGAAAACCTTCTTATGGAAGTGAATGAGAGTGTCTTGCATTGTACGAAGCTATTTCGGATCACATATGGAGTTGTCAGGTCACACAAGTCACACAAAAGTTAATTTGGTCACAGCAAGACAGCAATATTCACAGTATTTTACGCCCCACTCTTCCTGTTCAGGAAAGTTGTCCCACTTAATTTCCCTTGGAAAATCCCAGCCCCGGTGATTGGCTTTATTTTCTGCAGATCTTTCAGATCTTTGCTCGTCTCTTTTGAATGTTTGGCAGCATTTTCAGTGATGCAGGCTGTAATAAACTGCTGCAAGGGCTTTCACAAGTAGTCACTGCCTTGGAAAAAGTAGGGGTCTCTGTTTTCTCGTCTGCCATGTGCCCCTCTGAGCGTCAAATCAACCCTTCAGAACACACAGTCAGGGCACAAGGGTGACAGCCCATGGATAATTTAGTATTGCTCTTAATTGTTAGGGCAGCAGAGGAACAGTAATTAGACACATGCGATGTTCTACTTCCTATCTACACTGTGTTTTTTCATATCAAACTGGCTTGCTTGAAAGGCTTAGTTCTTGGAGCTGACACCTGGGAGACACCAGGCAGCTGTCGCTGATGTGCATGGGCTGAGAACTGATGAAATGTTCCTATCTGTTTCCTATGAGCGGTCAAATTAAATAGCAGAAGTAATTTGTGGGCTTTCTCCAGCCAAGGTCATAGGAAAGAATTTTAAAAAAGCAAACAAACCATCAGCCTGTTTTGGAAAATGCAAATGAGAAACCTGTTTTATTGCAGCATCTGAATGGCAGCCGCTCACAGAGGAAAGCCAGAGATGGGAAACAAATTTCCAGAGCTTTCACCCTTCGCGCGTGGCTCTGTGTCGGCCGGGGAGTATTCACTAGTGTAGCCGCTGAGACAAGCCCAGCAGAGTCCATCCTTTCTCAGATTCCTCACAAGTTCTTCGGAAGAGATCAGAACCGCCCCCCTCAGATGCCACCTACTGTGCTCGCGTTTGCTTTCTCTCCTTCCACCTAAAGGTCTCTTTCAACATCTCCTGTGTTGGTTGCTGCAGCCTCTTTCCTTTTCTTTTTTCTTTTTCCTTTTCCTAGTATGCACAAAATCTCCCTCCAATCCAGAGAATACATAGCTAACTTGAGCCTTCTCCAGTGTGACCGCCTCATTTCTCCTCTCTTTGAATTCCTGCATGACCAAGGTTACACTTCTTTTCAATTTCAAGGTCTGTCATGAGTCTACTCATCTTTGGGTTTTGCTCCTATGTGCTCTCCTGTGATCCAACATTGTCTCTCTTTCTATTCCTACACAGTATCTCTATTTTTAAATTTTTTTAAAATTTTTTTCCCCCTTCGCACTGTACCTGCTGTACTACTCTGTCCTTTAGCAGTCTCTTACAACCTCCACCATCTGGAAGTGTCTCTGGCCATCCTTAGATAGGGCAGCTGATGGTACCTTCAACACTTTCAGGGATTTGGAACCAGTCCAGCATTAAAGTAGAAGCTAGTCTGGATAAAATAAAAATGGACTTGCATTTTTGCAAGCCAAACTAACTTATGGACTCATGGAACTGCATTTAACTCTGGAACCTTGGGAAAAAAAGTGCTCTACCTGGGAGCTGAAAGTACTGGAAGCCTTGTGATGGAGCATCTTCAAAACTGATTTCATTTATACACAGGTCTGACATTTATCCAGGTTGAATTATCTGTGATGCTTTTGGAATTCACTGATCAAATTCAGTGTCAGAGAGAAGCTCATTTCTTAGCACCACTCATGTTTGGTATGGTCAGTGTTAATATCACTTTCTTTTTATGAACCCGTAGGCTGACTTTGTATAGTATATGCAAAGAAAAAAGCTTTTACCCACTCTTGTTATTAATGATGGTTATTAGGGCAGGCACAAGGAACAGGCAACTGAGACTGAGATCCTGTTGTGATGCACAGTGTACGAGCATGGAGCGTTATGCTGTCCCTCTTTATATTACAGTCTAATTACAGCCTGTCACAGTCAACAAACCATTTTTTCCATAATGGAAACCACACAAACTGTGTATTATACAGTATGCTAATAGATAATGTGAGAGCTGGAGAAAAAAGCCCCTGACTTTTCATTTATGATGAATTTTCATTGGTATGTATAATTTATCTACTCAGTAAAGGGTAGGTATTCCCATATTGACCTACAGGATTTTAATAAAGGGTTACTGTGGACTGACAACCTTCTTCAAACTCCTACTTAAAGAGTAACAGATGTTAGGCTGTCATTAATAATATTCTGTGAACATGAGGTTTTTTTGTTTTTTTTTCTTTTTAGAAATGAGATTTTTTTTTTTTTTAAAAAAGAAATGGGTTAATTTACACCATTTTTCCTAGTTCTATTATGTGTATTTTGGAGGCACGGTCCAGCACTTGTGCAGAACAAGGTGTTAGGGCACAAAGGGACAACCGTAAGGCAGCAGGTTACCGCAACTCGATGGGTTACCACCCAGCAGCTGAGCAAAATGGGCTGTGTGCACCTCCTTAGCCCATCCCAGCAGTGAAGGAGAGCCCCTTCACTTAAATAATTGTTAGAATTTGGATAAAAGTCCTTGCCCTGCCCAGCCTCGGTGTCTCAACAGTGTGGGATCTCCTGCTTCGCTGTTCTCTGCTCTCAATGCAGTACTGATCACCAGTGCGCTTGGGGTCCCGGTTCCTCGGTTGAGGACTGCAAAAATAACACTGCTAACAAAGCCTGGGAAGGTGCAGGGGGGGTAAGAAACACATCGTGTTATTTTGCCCCCGGGCTTTCCTGTGGAAACTCCTATACGAAGGGTTTTGCTCCTGTTTGTTGTTGCTAATTTGATATTTGTATCAGCACTGTGGTTTGCCCTTTATATCCTGGTATTCTGTGGGGAAACAACAAAAGATGCTGTTTGTGAGCCTAAAGTATAAAGAAAGGGTCTGATGAGAAAGCTTTGATAACAGTGGAGTGGCTGGGAATAGAAGGAGGGGAATGGGCAGATATTAGCAAGGAGAGTATAGATGAGCACAGGGATGCTCTGAAACGCCAAGATTTTGTGTGCATTTGTAACTTGTTTGTTAACTAAATTAAGTCACTCTGAAGCACAAACACTTGGGCAAAACCAGCTCAGCACAGGAGTCTCCCCGTAACAGCAGCTTTCAGCAAAAGCAAAACAACAAAAAACCCTGGGAGACCTGGACCTCATGTTCATCTTTCTTGTAGCATCTGCAGCATCAGGGGACTTGCTTGTAACTTGATGCACCAAAGAGATTTCTGCTACAGCTCCCTTTCTCAGCCTGTGCTGTGAGGCAAGCAGGTCAGCTATCAACCCGCTCTTCCCTTGGGACTTCATTCCTCTGAAGTCAAGGGGAGTCTTTGCATTACCACCAGCTTCACAGACTTTGGAGCAGGCTCTGAAGCTTGTCTTCAGCCATCTGAGCCCTATTCAAGTTCTAAAGCATAATATTTCTTATTGGTTTCTTGTTTCCCAAGGCTGTGAACAGTCTTATGTGAAAGACGGAGTTCAGGGACTTGAGTCTGAGTCTACTCCCTGAAGTCCGCAGGGGCTAAGAAGAGAGGGGGGCTGCAGAAACGGCAGTGGTGGCTCCAGACATACCTGCCAGCCCCTAACCCTGTGCTAGCCCCCTGAGGGGAGCTGGTAAATGAGGTCCTGTGATGCCTCTCACCAGAGACAGGGCTAAGTGGAATCAGCAGCAGCAGTCAGAGCTTATCATCATCATCTCCTCAGCTGTCACCCACCAGAAGAGGAGAGGGTGAGGTGCCGCTGTGACAATGCTGTTGGGCTGGCGTGGGCAAAACGTGGAAGGCAGCATGAAGGTACGCGTGTGGTGCTCTGCTCCATCCCCACAAAACCCCGTGCACCGCGCTGGTTCCAGGTGAGCGTTTCCTCCTCTCCCTGCTGGGGAAATGATGTTAGCCTTTTACGTATGCCTGAGTTGGCTTTTAACTCACGTCTCGCTGAGGAGAAAACAGGAAACTGAGGTATCACTTCTAAGCACCGGCTGCTGTTGCTTTTTGTAAAATTATTTTTAAGGCAGGTTTTTTTATACAGAGTATTTTTATACAGCGCTAAATCCAGCTGAGCAACATTAAAAGGAAGACAGCATTTAACAGGAAAGCACAACCTCTGCAGAAAACGAAGATACAAAAGTCAGACACTATGGCTGTTCTAGATCAGCATCTTTCCGCTCTGACCCTAGCGTCAGTCAAGAAGCACAGGCTGTTCTCTGAAAATAACCAAGTAAAGCCAAACTAATTGAGAACGTTACATGAATGTGACCATGTAGGAAGAATGAGTTCATCTTTTTGGATAGGAAGTGTGAAATGGGAGTTGATGAGCATGCAGCTCTCACAACCATAGCATTCAGCATACAGGTTGATGGTTTAGGTGCTAATTACCCTTCCACTGAGGCAAAAAAGGAGATGATTGTTCTGGGTGGCCTTTAAAAGGAACAGCAAGGCTGTTAGGAAGATAATAGTCATTGCTGTAAGTCACGTCTGATTCGGCTTTAGTATCACTTGGAAGGAATGCTGGAGAACAGCCGCTCCGAGGAAAGCTTGGAGGTTAGAAAGAGTCTCCAAGGGAGGTGGAAGTCACTCACTCCAGCAGGGCCAGAATTTTGCTCCAGGCAGCTTTTAGTGAGAAAGGTGTTGTGAAGGAGGCCCTTGGCCGAGGCTGGTGGGGCTGCTCCTCCGCACGCGTAACCACCGCAGCCGTACTGAAGACCTTGCTTGGTGGCAGCCACTTCTGCGTAGTGCTCTGGGGAGCCATACGGGTAGGAGAGTTACATGGGGATAAAGCAGAACTGAATATAGGCGTAAAAACATGCACAATGCAGAACTGAGTATAGGCATATGCTGCAACGCAGCTGTACACAAGCACAGCATGAGCTGAGACAAGCGGTAATCGTGCACGGCACAGCTTGTCCCAGGCGCTCGGACCAGCGCTGGCTGCTGCTCTTGGCCCCTTTGGGGCTGCTGTCCCCCTCGGGTGAGATGCACACTGCTAGCGGGCATGCAGGCAGTGAGGCAGGCCCACACTGAGCCCTCGAGGACCTCCTGGCTTTCAGGATCTGGTTCTGCTGCCTGGCAGATGCCCTGTGAGCTCTGTGCTCATCCTGGGTAACACAACGGGGGAAAGGGCCGCCCCAAACTCCAGCCCAGCTGCCTGAAAGCCACCAGTCTTGTTTTCATCAGAGGGTTGCGTTTCCATCGCTGCCCAGGTGAGCCAGCTCAGCCTCTCTGGGCAGAGGAGGAGGGCAGAGGCCAGGAAGCCTGGCCAGCTCCTGGCCCCTGAGGTCAACCATGACCTCACCCCAGGTTTTGGTGGCACCAAGATCTTACTCCACCCTGCAGCTTCTGCTTTTTTCAGGCTGCCCTGGTGCCTGCTCTCCATGTCCTGATGTCAGACAGATTAAGACGTCTTCAGCGTGCTTAGCCCTAGTTGAATGCTTTCCTTGTAGCTATTTGGTGAGTGTATTTACCTCTGGTGAGTGTATTTGCCTCAGTGTATTTACATCAGTGATACAGCTGTTCTGGAAATGGCTACTGTGTTTGCTGTTGGATGTAAAACACAAGAGCTACTGACCAAAAAAGCTTGATGGGAAGAAGAACGATTGTTCTTCTTTTAATTCAAAGAGGTCCCTTTCCCCTTGTTCTGATTCCCCCTTTTTGTGCTTTACAGTTGCTGTAATATTTACGTTATTGTAGATACATTTGAAAGTCTAGTATTTTGGCACAGTTCACATAGGAAGATTCATCCATCACGGGAAGGCTTTGGCATGCACTGCAGCCAGTGAAAACTTTCGTGTGCATCCTCTTTGGGTCACCGTCTCTGCATGAAACCGGCTCCTGATGGGCAAGTCCCTTCTTTCCTCTCCAGTGTCAGGCTGCCAGGAGAGGGCAGGCGCCCCAAGCCCAGCCCTGCGCAGGCAGCTGCCTGCAGCCCGCTGGAAAATGAGAAACCCTTCACGCACAGGTAAGAAACGTAAATCCACCAAATTAGAGCAGAAAAGCGTAATGTCAAATGACCTCGCAGCACGTCTAATGTTTGCTCATTGAAATTACAGAAGCAGAAAATTAATGCAAATTTGCTGTGTTTCCAGGCGTGGACATGAACTAACAACTGCTATCCTGATACCTGCCATGCTTATGGATTCTTAAAAAATGAATCCGGCATCACAGCTTGAGCCTCTCTCTAATTGTTTCTAAGTGATGTTTCTTTGCTTGCTCCTGGAGCTGACCTGCAGGCTTTCTAGCATGTGCAGGCGTCCAAAGGAGACTGATGAAGAAAATCAGGCAGAAATTTACTTTTTTCTCTGACTTTGCAGAGCACCACAGGCAGGTGAACTGGTACTTCTTGCAGGTGGCCGAGCAGACTGTGGCAGTTGGGTTCTGCAGCCCTGGTATCGCTTCCTAAAATCAGTAGTGCTTTCCTTCATGCTTCCTCTTGCTGAGCTGCAGCCTGCCAGGTAGTTTGCTGCAGCAGAGGGGAGATCTGGTCAAGGGCTTTTGTCTTTTGCGTCCCTGCTAGAGTTAAGGGTGTGTGGAGCAGGAGGCTCAGTCAGCCCAGTGCACGTTTTAAGTCCTTTTCCAGATTTTCTGTATTCGGACTTGAGGCATATTCTTATTAGGCTGATTTTCCAACCTACCTGAATGTATTTTCAGATGAACACATACATGTTTGTGTGCTGGCACATGCATACAGGCACTTTGAATGTTTAGCCCACAAATGTCAGGCTAGAGCTGCTGCAGATTCCTTTAGCGTGCCTTGCAGTGAACCTTTGACGGCTGTCTATCTGCTCCTGCAAGCCAGTGTTAGCAGGGGATCTGTTGATTGCACCCTGATAGTTATAGTCAGTGAAAGACAGCTTCTGTCAAAGCACGTCAGTGAATCTCCTTCTGAGAAACTAATACAGCAAATCCTACAAAACCAGTGTTTTCTGTTATTTTTGACATTCCATAGTTCAGTGGCTTGTAAGTATATACAGTATGCTGCTACAGGGTCTTCTGCTTCACAGAGGGTAGTTGCTAATAGGGCTTCAGTGTTTCCCCTTGCACCCCTAGGAATTGAAACAGAAATAAAGCTATAAGCTTATATCAGGGTAAGCTTGATTAATGAGGTAGGACCCCCTACCTGCTGCAAGGCAATGACAGTCACCTGGAAGCCTCCGGGTACGATGCCTTGCTGCGCCTGTTTTCAGGATGAGAGCATCTCTAGCCCCTGGCAGAGCTTTCAGTGGGGTTGAAGTGACTTTAGAAAGTGAGCAGTGCCTTGCTCCTTTGCAATCAAGTCTTCTTTGCTCTACTGCAGCCTAAGGTGAGCATCTGATGTAGATTGTTGACCACAGGGCAAGGAAAAGCGTTTGAGAGGTTGCCAGAGTCGTGGGACTCTGGCTGCGGGGCATACTGAATTGTTGCGCTGCCCTGTAGGATGTACCTGCATTAACCCTGCGGTGTGACTCTCTGCTAAGGCAAGTCCAAATCTAAGTGAGTCATCAAATGTCCTGGTTAGGTGCAGAGGGTGGGAGGCAGAAGAAATTAGATGTTTCATGGGTTTTTAGGAGCAGCTTTGGAAACTGAGGATCTAGCAGAGGAAGTGAGCAGGAGAGAAGTGCAAATCTGCTTCATAATAAAAATTATTAATACTAAGACATCGTTCTAGTGCTTTGTGATAGAAAAAAATAATTAGCTTATAGCACAAACAAATGGAAGATCATGGATGATTAAAATTATAATTAAAGCATGGGAATGACGCTGGCACCACAGACATCTCTGCAGACTATTTGAATGGTGCGTGAAACAAGGTCAATCATTTCTTCATAACAATGGTATTTACAGTAACACAATGGGAATGCAAGGCATTTCACTGCAGGCAGCCTGGTGTTTTAAAATATACTTACAGCATTAACATCCAGAAAGAACAGGTATGGTCTGTGTTGAAAAAAATGGTTAATGCTACAGTTCAATTTGCAGATGCCTGGCTTTAGTATAATAAGCAGCAGCAAAGAAAATGAAAATGAGGGAGGACGTTGAACAAGGGGTTTAAAAAGAGGATTTGCTATGGAGAGTTTAGAGCAGGATGATTTTGATTATGTTACTGTAATAGATAAAAGGATGCTGGGGGGATTCATAATTATAAACATCTATAATCCATGAAAAACAATTTAAAGATAAGGTGATAGAATATTATTAGCAACTTCAGGCAAAGCTTTCCTATTTGTGGCCATTATTAATCGCCTTCTTTGGATCTAATTAAAAAAAAATATACAAGATATAGCTGTGTTTCAGCACACAGCAGGGAAGGAAAAACTGAGATTTTCTTTTGATCTCAAGGGCTAAACTCCCTTCTAACCGGATGATTATTTTTTTGCAAAAAAGAAGGCTTCAAAATTGGGCTACAAATGTGTTAGTAGCCCTGGGAAACTTTAAAAGGTACTAGAAAAGAATAAGGAGTGCCACCACGAGCCATGCCACGCTGCAATATTGTGAGGAGGTGATCAGGTACTCCACTTCCATTTTCTCTTTCAAGGATAAACAGGGGACGCTCAAAGATATGAAAACCAAGAAGAGTTAAACCAGTCAAAGAAACGTTCAGCATTAATTTGTGTAAATCCTTGCCACAAAATACCACTTTATCAAAGAGGTTGGTATGGTGCAGGAGAGACCATAAAGTGAAGTTCTTAGCCCTTGCCATCGAATTGTACAAGCCCCATGACATGGGGCTGCCTCTTCTCTAATAGGTTTAAGAATTGCATTTTCTGTTTGGTATTTTCCTGGAAGAACCTTTTACCATTTCTTTTTTGGTTTATTCCAAGCACTTGGTACTATTTGCTTACAATTTTGGGTTGTTCATCTGCTCTGTGACGAGGGTTCCCATACTCCAGTTACCTGATTTTAATAAAAAAATGACCCAACAGATCAAATATGTAGATCTTTTCATCTGCTTTTCATTCACAGGTACAGATCCAACTGATAGTGAGGCTGAGCTAGCAAAGCTTCATTGTTTGTTTGGAAAAACCATGTCTCTGCTGTTCTAGTCTGCTGGGGCTCTTCCCAGTTTCCAAGTTGAGCTCTGCGAGAGCCTTGAGACACAGCCGAGAGCTTCCACCACAGGGCAGAGGTTTGAAATCAGCAGCCTCTTCTAAAAAAAGTACCGGTGCCCTGCAAGGCTAATTCAGACAGTGCTGACAGATGTGGAGCAATGCCAGGATCAGTCCACCTCACTGGTCACAGGAGTAAATTTACTCCAATATCTACTATTCATCTCTCATTAGCAAGGCATAGAGTGAAGGAGCTGCTTTGCATTGAGCCCTATCCAATAATGTCATCAGTCAGTATGTCTGTGATCCCCCATGCAAAGGGAACCATGAGTACTTTGTTGACACCACAGGAAAGCTAAACTTGATTTTGGGTGTATCAAACATTGTTTTGGGAAGGTTGTGGGGCCAGACGCTGATCTCCATTATACCAGTGGAGTGTTGATTTTGGTTGAGTTACTCCAAGCTAGAACAGCAGGAACAGACCAGAGGTCTGGTGAGGTTTTGGCCATGTTTCCAGGCACATCTATCAGAAAACATAAACAAACCCACAACTAATAGGTCCTTTGCCTTGCATGCAAAGTTATCAGAAAAATACTGGGCATACAGAAAACAAGGGCAAGGGACCTCAAGGAGGTTCCTTAACAATGCTGGTACCTCCTATAAATGTTTTGCTTGTGCCTTCAGAAGGCAGACCTTCCTTGGGGAAAAGAAAAAATGCATCATGGAATCCAGCTGGTTTTAATGCCCTTGAAATCTTTTAGTTGGATTTTTTAAAGACTAAAGCAATGGGAAAAAATAGGTATGGTGCTGTACACAGAAAATGGGGAAGACAGCATGAAAGTGCTGCTAGGAGAGTGTTGCTCTCTGTAGAATAGGGGTGAAAGAAAATATAGGCAGGAGGAATCTTAAATTAAGATAGTATAAGGAAGCAAATATTTGAGGAACCAGTAAATCAACTAGATAAGGGTAGAATAAATGTAATTCAAAGACCAATTTCTTGTAGCATGTTACAAACATCAGAGCGCAGGGCTGCATTTGATTATGCACTATAGAGTACAAAGTTGGAAAAGAGGCAGTAGCTCTCTTTAAAGCTCACTGAAAGATAAATAAATCACAAAGGTTATTGTATCATACTGTCAGTGAGGTTTTTAATAAGTAGGTACAATTATTTTAGGCATAAAGAAAATATAAGAAGTATCTGCCCCCAAGGGCTGTTATTTTCTCAACAAATGTGCCGGCAGAGAAAGCCAAGCAGAGGCATAAATATAATAGGATGGGAAACTATGTGCTGGGTAAAAAAGGAGTTTGTGATACTGTTAAAAGTGCCCAGTCCAGAGAAGCAGATCCCAGTGGAAGACTTTCATAGAGGGGAAAACCCCCCAAGTTCCACCTATGGCAATGAAAATGGGATACAAGGCATAAAGCTAGGCATCAGTAAATTCATACAAAACATCAGACTTACACAGCATTAGAAATATGCTTAGGACGATCTCTGCAGTTGATCGGTGCTGGGATGGGAGGTGTTAAGTCCCACTTGCATATGTGAGGGCCAGTTTAGAAAGGCTTTGCTCTTACTGGTGGGCATTTAATGCTCATCATGCCATCGAAACCAGTGCTGTATCTGGGGTGAATAAAGGCTCCATCAGTTCAACTTCAGGCCAAGTCTGATGATTCAAAAGAAGTTTTTCCCAAGTAAAGTCTAAAGTAAAGAAAGATAAATGGCAGATCAAGCTTTCACACTTAGATTCAAATGGCATGGGTAAGTGGGAGGATAAATTAAATGTACAACTTGAATTTTAAAATAGCCCTAGTGACTTAGGAACATGCCAACTAAGTGCAGTCTAATGATACACTGTAGAGGGCAGTCCATGTATCTTATTTACAGGGTGCACAGCAATTTCCAGTCTCACACCAAGCTTGCTCCTGGCCTACCAATGAGAACCCTAAATTCTCTTGGTTATTACTGCTCTCCATTTCTGTAGCTATTTCAGTTAGTTTTTAATTTGGAATTTTTTAAACCCGAGCATTGCATCTGGAGGGAGGAAATATGTGGAGGCATTTTTTTTTTTTTAAAGTTCTTGAGAGAGTGGTGCTAACTCTGTAGCAGCCCTGCGATGTCAGGTGTGGGTACTGGGGGGCACCACCACTGCCCACGCATGGACCAACATTGCTGTTACTCTTTGTTTCAGGGCTAGTTTGTAGAGCCTGGCAGTGGCAGGCATTTAAGCGTGTGAGTTGAGCATACTTACAGTTTCAAAAAAACCCCTCCTCTGTCTAACCCTTAGAAAAGAAAATCGCTGTGGTTACTGTAGTAACCGTGATCTCATCTGCCAGCAGACACCAACTCCTGACTAGTCAGTACTGCAGTTGTGAGGCGTTGCACATGTATGACTGTAGCAAATAGGGCTTGGATAACATTTTCACAGTCATATAGGCTACCTCTTTGCCCCAGGGCATGACTGGCTTTACCTTCACCAGGCAGGTGTTTGTCTAACTCATTTTTTTAAAATCTCCAGTGATGGGGAACAGAATGTTTTTCCTTGTCACAGCTGTTGCCTGTTTCATAGCCTGCAGCGTGAAATGGATGGCATTTCCATACAGTTTTTATATTCACTGGTGTAATTGTAGCTCATGACTCTGGTTGTTTAATAGATTGCACTAATGACCAGCCATTTGGGTAGTGATCTTTGTCATCTTCCTTTTAACGTTGTGGGAGTTGGAATATAATCATGTCATGCTTAGGAGGTGGTGAAGAGCAGAGCTGTCCTCTGTCTTTCCGTGGCTGGAGAGCACCCGGGCAGACCCAAAATAAGCCTTTTTCTATCTAGTCTATTGGGCTGTATTCCTTATTTATAGAATTGACTCTCTCCCAAGCTTGAAGTAGTATCAAATTGTTCTTGTTTGTGACTCAGTTCTTTCATTTTGGCTTTTAAATTTGCTGTCATAACAAAATAATAAATCTAGGATAACACCAGGTTGTGAGAATATCTAGGTCTTGAGGAAGAAAGAAATGGCCACCTAAGTAGCTGCTGACCAGAAGGTGTAACACGTTTATCAGATGCAACAAGTCAGAGGCCACACTGTCTGAAGAAGAAAAGAGGACGGTTGTTTTAACCGAACTGATACCCTCAGCACGAGCAAGCCACTCATTTGTTCAAACAATTTAGCTCCCCATTACTGGCATGCTTTATTTTTCAGCTAAGGCACTCCCAATTTTCAGGCATAATAGTAAGCAAACTAGTAACAGCAGAAGAAATACCATTTCAGTGAAAGCCCTCCAGTCCTGTGGTAAGTTTTCTTCTATTTTACTTACCAGCCTGAGCTTGCGCATCCTCCTTTCACATCCCACTCTTGACAGTACCTCGGTCCATCGCCGCGAGGAGCAGGTCAGACACAGATGCCGCCCTATCGCACCCTGCAGCAGGACAGAGACAAGGAGATTATTTAGCTGCCTTGCAGTGCTTTTCTATCTCATACTTTGCTCCATTCGCCACCCCTCTGTGAGTAGGGCAGTTACAAATGCTTTTGCAGACTTTCAGCTTTTAATACATTAATAGAAAGTATGGAGTTTTTTAAATTTCTTTAGCTGTTAAAGTTCTTCTTTGGTTTTGTCGATTTCCACTTTGGGTTTTTCCCAGGTGTCGTGGTTTAACCCCAGCTGGCAATTAAGCACCACACAGCCGCTCGCTCACTCCCCCGCAGTGGGATGGGGGAAGAGAATCAGAGGAGTAAAAATGAGAAAACTCGTGGGTTGTGATAAAGACAGTTTAATAAGTAAAGCAAAAGCCGCGTATGCAAGCAAAGCAAACCAAGGAATTCATTCACTCCTTCCCATCGGCAGGCAGGTGTTCAGCCATCTCCAGGGAAGCAGAGCTCCATCATGCGTAACGGTTACTTGGGAAGACAAACGCCATCACTCCGAACGTCCCGCCCTTCCTTCTTCTTCCCCCAGCTTTATATGCCGAGCATGACATCATATGGTGTGGGATATCCCTTTGGTCAGTTGGGGTCAGCTGTCCCAGCTGTGTCCCCTCCCTACTTCCTGCGCACCCCCAGCCTGCTCGCTGGTGGGGTGGGGTGAGAAGCAGAAAAGGCCTTGACTCTGTGTAAGCACTGCTCAGCAGTAACTAAAACATCCCTCTGCTACCAACACTGTTTCCAGCACAAATCCAAAACACAGTCCCATACCAGCTACTACGAAGAAAATTAACTCTGCCCCAGCCAAAACCAGCACACCAGGTAAGCTCTGTTGTATTTGTGTTGCCTGGGCTGTGCTTTCGTTTGCTGAAGGGCAGGTATAAAGTTCAAAGTTATGTGTGAACTTCGCCATTTGGCCACAAGGCTTGTCCCTCCCCTGCCTCCCGTTCCTCTCCCTCCACTCTGCTCTCGTTTCTGGATAGAAATGAGATTGGCTTCAAGGCTTGGTATAATTTCTTGTGCAGCCTCCGTGCTGAGTTTAAGGATTTTAATGGTTGCATGGATGCCATTAAGAGCTCCCTTCCTAGTCCCCAGAAACTCTGTTTCTCCTCCCACCCTGCCTATTTCTCTAGTCCTTATTGAAATTTTTGTGTCAGAAGCTAAGCTAATTCCTTCTTGAAAATATTGAAATTTAATGATCGCTCAGTAAGGGTAACTGCGTTTCTTCATGGACCCACTTCCATCCACCAAGCTGGATGCCATTTGAGACCTGGGGCTTGCAGGCAGTGCTTGGAAAAGCCCAAAGGGTCTGGAGGCACCGTCAGAAAGCATCGAAATGAGATTCACTCATGAAAAGGCAGACAGGGAAAACAGCTGAAGCCATCATCCTTCATGGGAGGGAGACTCCTAGGCCTCTGCAATGGAGCAGAAGGGACGGGTGTGGGGAGGGAGGCAGGAGGTAAGGCCCAGGTCAGGCACCGCAGTCTGAAATCAGCAGCCTGGCCAAGGAAGTCCAGAACAAGGAAAGGCGTTTGAGTGCAAAGCCCTTCAGCCCCACACCGAGCCACTGCTCCCACCACACAACCCAGCAGAGCAGCCCTGTTATGCCTTTGCCCAGCTGGGAAGGATGGTCCTCCTTCCAAGTGAAAGGGTGGCCAGGGGAACACAAGGCTTGACCCACTGAAGCCTCCTGCCCATGTTGTCGTGGGCCCTTTGCAAGGAAAGATCCCCACCTGCAGATCAGACTCTCTCAGTCATTCGGCTGAGTGACAGGATCACCAGGCTTAATTTAATTTTTGACTGGTCAAGATTTGAGTGATTTGATTGGTGCAAAAAAAAAAAAGCCATTATTCCCGCTTCCCACTGTATTTGACTTTGATAAAACAACAGATTAGTTATCACTGAGGTAAACGCATCAGCTGACCAGTTTTTGGCTGGAGTATTGTGTGTTTAAATGATAATAGGACTACATGAACACACAGCACCTTTTTGTTAAAGGTGCCTCCTACTTAATGAAGTGTTACATAAAAACTACTAATTGTCCCCAGATAGTTTTAGTCGGGAGTATTTGGGTAACACACAGAGCAACAGCTTATTAAAATGGAAGAAGCAAACAAAAATAATAATGATGAAAGGGATCCTTGATTTAAAACGATATTGCTTGCCTTACAGCGCTGACATTTGTGTCAATACGGCATTAGTGGTAATCAAATTTCTCATTGTCTGCCACAATGTAACCAACTCCTCAGGTATAAAACTCCATTAATCATGGAGGTGTGCTCTCTGCGTCTGTGTTGGTGGGAAGATAAATTAGGTGGCGCTTTGCAGATCTGTGGAAAGAGAGGAGGGCGTGCACCGAGTATAGATGGAGAAGGGGAAGCAAAATCTACTCCTAGATCTTTTTCCTTGAGATTTTCTCTGTGCCAAGCCAAAGAATGGTTCACAGGCTGTAATTTTATTAACTATCCTGCATCATTTTGTATCACAGATTTCATTTTAGAGCAAATGAAAGTGTATTTCTACGCTTAAGGCAACAGGTTGCGGGGGGTGAGTTTCTGTAACTCTGCGGATTGTACAGGCATTTTCACCAGCTTAAAATGGGAGTGCGCTACTAAATTTCATAGTTGTCTTGGTCCTGATAGAAACTGCAGTGCTGTCATCAGACTCTGGAGACCTAAGTCTGCCATGGCTCCACCACGGACCTCTTGCATGATGCTGGGTAGGTCACTTCATTTTGATGTACCTTGTTTCGCCTGTCTGAAATGGAGGTAATGGTACTCCCTGCATCCAGAAGGCACAGCGTTAATAACGCCATGTTAATGTTCATGAGATAGATCCAAAGAAAGAACTTGTGGGCGTGTTTTTTTAAAATATTCGGGTTTCTGAAGCCGTGTGAGATGAGTATGCGCTGCACATGGCGGATGCCAGCTGGCCGGACAGGGGGGCGTTGAGGCTCTGCACCCCGTCCCTGGCTTTCTCTTCACGGCTCTATGTACGCCCTTGGAAATGCCGCTCACTGTGCGTGCCATCAGCAGGCTGCTCTGTAAATAAACGTGCAGTTTCATGGCAGCCTGGATTATATGCACAGGGAAACTTCACTCCAGGGACCTTTCTGTTGTTTTCTAGAGCCTGTTCTTCTTATCCCAGTGACTCGCTTCCATATAGTTTACCCGTGCTTCAGCCCCAGACGTTGTGTGGGTTATCTGAAGGGGCCGTATGTTCGAGGAGGTGATTTCAGGTATGAGAGCATTTAAATAGGTGGGGTTTACCTGAGGGATTGCTTTTATTTAAAACTGATCATACCTTCAGTACTCTCAGTTGCAAGGTGTTGACAGTACTTCTTACCTTCTGACATACAGCTCTTGGTAATAAAAATGCCAAGTGGTGTTATTGTGTATAGTGTGACGGGGCTCTGCTCTGTAAGACAGTTCAGAAATCTTTGGTTGTCCATAGCAACCTGAAGGCACTGAAATACCAGCTTGCACATACGTGGGGGTTTGAAATGCTGCTGTTGTTGGAGGCTGCTAGGAAAAGGCTCTCTGCTTTTTCCCCGTGTTGACGTTCTCCTCATCGCTCCTACCCACCCCATAGAGATTGCTGCTTTTGTCAGCACAGTGGTTTTCACCAGACTGCTAGTCATCCTCCCTAGGAGGTGTGCATGGTGTACAGTTCGAGAGAAACTGGTACCAAGGCGACGTGTGCAGGGAAGCCCTAACCAGAGTTAGCCCCTATCCTGCAAAGACGTCAGTGCTGTGACGTCCACCACTATAGAGCGTGTGACAGAGCTGGAGCCATCACAGAAGACCGCTGTGTTCACCGGTGGTGGATGCATTGTAAAAGGCAGACTTTCTCTTAGTTGAAAGTAGGAGAGAAAGCAAGAGAGACCAGAGCCACTTTGTCTCACTCGCTCAGGCCTCTCAGGCCACAATCTGGGCAAAACCCCTCTTCCCTGTGCCACAGCTAACAAGTGGGAGGCAGGGGAGCAGCCCAGGCTGTAGCCGAGTCATTGGCCCAAAGCAGTGGCCATGTGACATGACTCAACGTCGCAGGGCTCCCCCTCTGCTGCAAAAGTCTCAAACTAACACATTGGGTCACCCTACACCTGTTACTGACCTTGTCAAAGGTTGCACCCCTCACGTACTTTAGAAGACCCACATGCCAGCCAGCTAGCGCACGCTCTGTCATGGTGCAGGGTGTTGTGACAGCCCTGAAAGGGTCACTGCCGTGGGTGCTTCACCACTCCCTGTCACCGCCTCGCTCCTTAATACACTGCTCTGCTGGGAGCCAGAGCCTTGACCAACTGCTCAGCTTCACCGAGCCACTTTTGCAATATTAGAGTATGAAGATATTTTCAGCAGCTTCTGTGCTTTTGGCAGCACCCTGTCCCTGCTGTAATTAGGCTTGGGTGTCCTCCAAAATGGTAGAAACTTCAAAAGCCCCAAGCCTAACCTTGGGGGAATGTACGTGGCCCTGTGGTCTCCAGGCAATGTCATCCTGGGAGTCTTCCAGCTCCAGTGACCAGTTTACATATTAAAGGCCTGACACAGCAAAAAAGTGACTTACGGTCTGATGGCTTCAGTCTTTTAATCCCTATTTCTACCAGTAATCCTTCTCCTGTGAGTAGGCCCTACTCATGCAAGTAGTGCTCTTGGCTTCAGTGGAGTGTCTTTGACCTGCTTGCTTTTAATGTAAACTAAGATTACTTCTGGCATCTGTGGAATCCTAAAAAACTAACGCAGTGGAGCATGAGCCAGGGCAACGCGCTTTATAGACCCAGGAGGTCACACCGGAGTTTACATTTGCTGCTGGCAATTCCAGGGGGTCGCTAGCACAGGCACAGCAGATGAATTTCCTTTCTGACTGCAGAATAAACACTGTGTGTGTGGTAAATATTAAAGGAATTACTGTAACAGGAGTGGAAAGGGAGGAGGGCTCCTTTGTCAAATGCAGAGTCAAAGGATGTCTGTTTACCTGATGTCCCCACGTAGCAGACACTGCTTATTGGAGTGTTTTCGAACTCAAGAGATAAAGCTTTAAATAGGGACAGCCAATGCACAAAGACGACGAGCGCTCTTCCAGCTTTTCAAGTTTCGTGTAATTGTGGCCATTGCTAATTTTCATACCATGATGATTTAACAGTTCTGTGCCTGTGATTGCGCAGCCCGATTCACATGGGAAATGCTTCTTGGAGCCTAATAAGCACTAAGGTGCACATCCTCCGCGCTGCCATGGCAACGGCGGGATGCAGGAGAGCTGGGAGCTCTGTCTGCCAGGAGCTGCTGCACCTTGGCAAGAGAACTGCCCTTTGGATGTCCAAATTGGCTTAATTACCAGCTGTGGAAACTATCTGGTGTCTAGTGACCGAGTCTTCAAATGATTGATACTTCCCTGAGCAGGATTAACCCTTTGGGTGCTGGCTTCAGCTGTGTGCTGGGCCACCTAGCACAGCTGTGTGCAGCAGCGGGAAGGCAGTCCCACGGGGACTGCGGTGCTGTGCACAGTCTGGCAGTGTTTGTGAAAAATTGTCAGTCTTGATAAGGAAGCCTGGGGAAGCTTCACTGGTGGTGTTCTGGCATTCAACGTCAGATTGTGTTTTGGGTTTTTGTTTTTACCCCACTTTTCCAGTCATTGCTGATGCCCATCCTTTTCACTGCTGGCAGGGCACATGCAGGGCAGCCTTCGCACCCTGCTGACCTCCGGGCAGGGCTGAGCAGCCCCAGGCTTGTGGCAGCAGAGTTGATAACTGAAATTTTGTCCCATGAGTAACTCCGGTTCTTTGACACTTATTTTCCCCCAGGGGAGGGAAAAAGACATTCATTTTCCCTGCTGAAAAAGATCATGACTCTGAAATGCTGAACCATGTTTGCCAGGTCAGCCTGGCAGAGAATACCCTTGCCTGAGCAGCGGCAGTGCCCACGGGAACTGCGGCTTGGATGTCCCGTGTTCTTGATTCTCCTCCGTGGCCCACATTTCTGGCAGGGCAGCATCTCCTGTGCTGCGTCCTGACCAGGGAAACCACACAAAGCCTCTGCCGCTGCTCAGAGGGGACAGTGGGATAGAAAATTAAATGGGGGAACATGATCCATGTAGGAGAATGGGGGCATGAAACAATTTAACTGTAGTTCCTATGAAGTACTCTGGCAACTTGGGTAGATACCTGTTAATGCCAAGCTGAACCAAAATCAAATGGTTTTTTTTAATTCCATTTGACAAACTGAAGCAGTTCGATTAAACTCCCATAGACCTGAAACTGTTTTGCCATGTCTTTACTCATGCTTTGGTAAAAATGAGTGTTTCCCACTTTTAGGTCTTGACATGAAAGAAAGCAAGTGTTTTGCACTAGCCACCACTGCTGATTTCAGTTGCTTGATGCACCTTTAGCAATGGGGTTCCTGCCACTGTGATACCTCTTGCTACTGGGATGAGGGCAGTGGTGGTTGACAGAAAGCCTGGGGCTATTTATAAAGCCCTTAACCTGGTCTGCAATTTGCCCACCAGATACCTCCATGCCAAATCAACCCCATGAAATCAGAGGGTGGCTGTCAAAATGATGCTCTTACATCATTCTTACACTTCTCTGCTGAGGTGTTGGGTAACCTGTACCTGATGAGCTCTCCCAGGAAAAGAGCCTGTGTGACCATCATGCCAGCATGGAGTGGCCTGTGTGACATCTGCTCCACGTGAGCTCTCTGCACGCTCTCCTGGTGCATCCTGTAGCTGAAAACAGACAACACTTATTGCTAATTACACGTTGCTCTGCTACATGCTAATTAAGGAGAGCTGCAAAGTTGAGATGTGTGTTATCTGGGGTAGTGACCACCAAATTCAGTAAATGTGGAGGTGGAGGATAAAAATTTTAATAAAGAGAGAGAACCTGGAATGCCTAATACAACAGTGGGATTTTCGGGATTTACTGATATTCCTGTTTAGAAATATCAGAACATTGATTGGGATAAATGTATGTAAATGTCACGGTTCCTAACTATAGGGAAGTGAACACACTGTGGTAGGAAAAGCCACTTCTTCCTATCTGGTTGGAAAAGAAACCCAGTCGTGTTGGCACAGACACATTTTGGAAAAATAAACAGCAGGGATTGAGATGATGCTGTGGCTCTGCAGGCTTGCAGAAAGGCCGTCAGAGGAGGGAGCTCCCTTGCTCTGCAGGCTTCGGAGAGGCCGGGGTGGGGGGGGGCGGAACCGCAGGAGTGGCTCCCGGTGCTGGGAATTCGGCATGGTTTCCTGGGGGTTAGCATCCACAGCAGTGGCTGTGCTGAGAGAGGGTTTCTGTCAGGCTAAACAAAACCCTTGATCTCAGCAATGTGTCCTTGGTATTGCTCGATGGTCCCTGTGCATTGCAGATGGGCAGGGACTATCAGACGCACATCTCTTCGTTACGCCGGACTGGCCATGATCTCACCTTGGTAGCTAGGCTGACAAATGTCATGAGTTTTTCTTAAAATAGCATGTGTGCATTGCAGAGTTTCGCTATCGTTCCAATATAGGGCTGGCTTTCAAAACCAGAAAGGTGCCATCAAGCTTCTGAAATTAACATCTGGTTAAAGCCCAGCTTATATGAATGTTTTAAGAACTCTTGCTGTATCACGAGATAAAAATGAGCTTGAATATGGAAAGCCTGAACCCCAAAATATTCACAACGTGTGTCATTATGTATCTTCTTTAGCGTGGCATCTGACGACAATCAGGATCTAACTTACTTAGGGAATTATTGAACCGTATTATTGAGGTGTTCCTGTCTCTCAATTCTGCATCACAGCAGCTGAAGCTCAGTCAGAGTGGACTGATGACTAAATGACTGTATAGACAATGAGCGGGTGATGTGCCTCCTAATGATCCTACAGGAAGTAAACAAACTGGACAAAATGGAAGACTTTTTGTGGACAGACATACGTCCCAGTAACTACTTTCTCAGTCGGACTCTCCGTGTGTGAGCCCACGTGGGAGGGAGAGGCAGATTGACTTTACCCAGACCTGTAAAACGTGTTGAGGATATCACAGGAAAATACTTTGCATCAGTGAATGAAGTACGACTCCTACTTATGTCAGTGGTGAGATCATTTTGATAGTTTGCTGTTTGCTTCCTTTGGAAAGGAATAGCAGACATTGCAATACAGCTGGAGAAATACAGATGTTACTCCCAAATCTAGCAAGTCCCAAACTGAGAAGGTACCCACTTGCTTTAACATCTCCTCATGTGTTAACCAAATATAATATAATAGCCATTAATTTACAATCATTTCAAGAGGTTAAGTTAACATACCATGGATAACATGCCTGGATTCTATCCAATGGAAGATGCTACACAGGTATAAAATATTATTTGTTTCATCATTGCAAGGCAAGTGGGTTTTTTTTCTAGGATTTTGTTTTAGTTTTTAACAATATTTTAACAGTGTATGAAAGAGTAGTCTAACAAATCTGTAGCACAGCTTACTGGAAAAACTCCCTCTTGGTATAGGAAAAATCAGAGAACCCAGCAGGACCTAAAATACTGCTGTAGAAGGAGTAAGACAAAACTTTTGATAATAAAGATGTATTGGCTTTAATCTTTCACACTGAAGTCCAGAATACAGACAAGCCCAATCGATGAAAGACTTTGATTACACTAAAGCCTTCATCATATGAAGTAAATCAACACAGCAAGAACCATACTCTAGGCTCACGGTCATCTGCCCAGCAAAGGCTCTGCCAGTTAACCATCACCTGGAGTGTTTTACGAGTTGCCTTCAGGTGGTTGCCAATTTAGGAACACCCCTTTTTTCACTGTTGCCATTGACACTACTTGCTCCATAGTTAGTCTAATCATTCCAGACATGTGAGAGAAAAAGATGACCAAGTTTCAAATTTGAAGTAGGGTCATTCAGATTTTTCTTGCTATCGTATTCAGCCTTTGGAGCAGAGGCTAAGGGTATTTTTCTGCAATGGCTGGGTGGAATTTTTAAGGATCAGTTCCTCCTGGAGTTCCAGATGCCAGACACAACCCTCAGATTGTATCAGGTGGAGGTCAATATCCACATACAGTAAAGATGACTTACATAGAGCAGTTGGACTGATGCTCTTCTTTATAAATTACAAGAGAAGCTTGAAATATCTGTGATACAAAATAATTTTCTTGTATGCTAAGATTTCAGTATTGTCTAGGTTGACTGGAGAACTTAATGAAACTACCGCAACAATAGATAATACAACTGCAAACTGAACAACCTGGAGGAATTTTTGGTCCTCCAGCTATATAAGACTTTTTTTATTTATGTTTGCTTGTTATCTTAATTCCAATAATTAATTACCCTTTTGCAGAAAATATATTTTATTAAGTTTTATCTAATACCACCCTGCAGCAAAGATGAGACTCTTAGAAATGCTTTAAATATAACTTCAAGAGGAAGAAGTATGATTTGCAGCACCAGTGTCTTCATGGTTAAAAACACAGAAAAAATTAGTCCATACAAGAATCAAATTTTTAGCTCTCCTTTATATATATCCAAAAGTAACAGGAAGGGAATGGAGTGACTTGCTACACAACATGAAGACTGGTATTTTACCATTATTAAAGCCTTTTATTGGTCAAGGAGACCAGCAGAATAGAAACAACAGTTATTTCATGGTAGTACAAGTTTTACAATAGTGGAAATGCACCCAACTGGCAAACCCCTTTAAATAAAAGCAGTGAAGGCACTGATGCCTTGGGATAACCATTTCCCCAGCAGTGCCAGTGATGAATCACTCTCCTCTTTCCTAAAGTGAAGCTGCATTCACTGAGACATCTGATAAGTTTTTTTTCTTTTTAAGCGTAGGTGTCCTGGTTTTGGCTGGGATAGAGTTAATTTTCCTCCTAGTAGCTGGCATAGTGCTGTGTTTTGGATTTAGTTTGAGAATAACATTGATAACACACTGATGTTTTAGTTTTTGCTAGGTAGTGCTTACCCTAGTCAAGGCCTTTTTCAGCTTCCCATGCTCTGCCAGGTGCACAAGAAACTGGGAGGGGGCACAGCCAGGACAGCTGACCCAAACTGACCAAAGGGCTATTCCATACCATATGACGTCATGCTCAGTATATAAACCGAGGGGAGTTAGCCGGGGGGCAGCGATCGCTGCTCAGGAACTGGCTGGGTATCGGTCAGTGGGTGGTGAGCAATTGCACTGTGCATCACTTATTTTGTGTATTATTATTGTTATTATTATTTTCCCTTCCTTTTCTGTCCTATTAAACTGTCTCTATCTCAACCCACAAATTTTACTTTTTTTTTCAGATTCTCTCCCCCATCCCACTGGGGAGGGGGACAATAAGCAAACAGCTGTGTGGTGTTTAGCTGCCTACCGGGTTAAACCACAACAGTGGGTAAAATCCCCTTGACTACGTGGTGCCTACTCCACGGGCATTGCCTTCTCAGAGGAGCTCCTAGGGACTGCACTGAGAACTAAATCAGGCCTCTAAAGGTTAACCTGCTGGTAGGCGTAAGATGCCAGGAGGGAATGATCACCCGGCTGGTTTGCAGCTGATGACGTGAGGCTCGTAACCTGATAGCCTGTTGCACAGCTTTCATGCCTGGAGTTTCTGTGGGATCATAAGGAGCTGGACGGCTCCGACCCCCTTTGTGTCCCCATTTGTGTGCAATGCTGAAGCAGCTCGGCCGTGTTGCCCTCCTTTAAGCTGAGTCTGAATTCAAAGTGCAACACCTATTTCCAAGTAACTTGCAGTGTGGATGGTCCTCACACCAGAGAGGTGCACCAGAATGAGCTGCCCTGCCTGGATTGTTCGGGAATATCCAGGAACCTGTCTGTGTTCCTGAACGACATGTCAGTCATCAGCAAGTCCAAGAGCTGGGAAGCCCTAGGAAGCTTTCACTGTACTACATTTATTTTTCCATTCCCTCCCACACCCTAACACAACACTGGGCAACAATGTAGACTGCAGTAAAATGGTTCCTACAAACACATTATCTCTATGAGTTAGGCTTTTTTTTTTCTGTTTTAAAATATCCCAAACTACAACTTGGTTTGTTTCAAGCAGCATCTTCCCAGAGGTGCTCATCAGAAAGGATCACTTAGAGTACCCATGTGATTTCACCTACATTGGTGGCTTTAAGAAGGAACGGTTTCCTCCGTTATCCCATCTGGGCAGGAATGTCCATTTTACATATGGTCAGAAAATGGAAGTAGAAATGCAAAAGCTGTGGTACAAAACCTGTTCGTGTTGTCAGTAGCACTCGAAATGTGCCACAGTGCCAGGCTTGATGTTCTGAAAGAACATTTTTTATCTGCTGACCCTTTTTGGCCCACGTGGATGGTTCTTAGGTCTTTTCCTGATGTTGTAAATAGGAGTGATAATGTGCAGCCTATGGAAACCTGCAGCAACTGTTAGGTACTCATCAGTCACTGACACAAAGCTTTGCACATCAGGATATATCTACAGGTGCCACAGGGAGAGGGCGAAAAAGAAAAATGTGTCATACTCTGAGGCAAACGTCTTGATTCCCTGTTAGTCTGCAAGAGGTTGAATTAGTAATTTATGAAGCACTTTGCCACAATGAGATTTGTTTAGTCTGCTTAGGATTTGTTTTTCGCTGTTAACACGGAGCTAAACAACTGACACTGTGCCTACATGCTCTTCTGCAGATACCAGCTTGCTCTGTGCCCTGCGCCTGCTAGCTACAAGCCACATCACCAGCAGCACGGCCGCGTTGTTTGCACAGCACGGAGGGTAGGGCTAATATTCCCACAGTTACTCATCCCAGCACCACACCCCCCTTTTTCCACCGGCTGTTGCAGCCGCTTCTGACTTGTTAGAGAAGCTGTCTGCCTAACAGGAATGCAGCGGTCACACATGGAGCAGTGCTGGGAGGTCAGGGAGGAGGTGTGGTGACTACCTGGGGCAGGGTGGGGGTCATCACATTTTCATCCAGCTCTGTGGCAGTGCGAACAAAACGTGGTTCCTCTGCCTAGGGAACAGACCTGTGGGAGGATCGGGTTTTTTCCATCTTTAACACACCGTATTGCTTATTAAGATTTGAGAAAGGTAGAAGTCCATATTGTTAAGACCACCAACAAACTTTCAGGAAAAAGCAGACACTGCTACAGAAAAAAAAAGAAAGAAAGGAAAAAAAAAAGAACATAGAAAAGAAACACAAATCCCCATTACAAAAAATAAATCCAAACCAAATTAAATCTTCAAAGCCTCCTTCCTGGACATAAATCCCCTACTTTTCTTTTGAAGGTCAGCATTAGGTGATGCAAGACCAACACTGAACTTCCAGCCCATTAGCCTCTGTGGAGCCAGCCGGCAGACAGGGTGATGTGGTCTGTCTGCATACCTCCTCCAGGCACTGGAGAAGAGGTGAGAAGCAAAACCCTTCCTGGGGTGGAAAGTCAAGAGATCCTCCTCGTCTCTAAGGGCATGTGTTGCTGCCATGGGCGTGTCATGGGACAAACTCCTGGGCTAGCCTGCAGGAATCACCCCTGCCAGAGACAGGGCTGGCAACAGGAGAAGGCATTTGCAAAGCCTTTTGAAACGTTGCCTCCCTTGGCTACAACCAATAGGAAAGGGCTCACCTCGCTGGTATTTTACGGGTTTCTGAGCCACTTCAGACAACTCCCTAGTGCTGACTGCCCTGAGCTGAGCCACTTGTGTGTGAAACAAGCGACTCAGCTCACTCCGGGGAAAGGCAGAGGTCTGCGCAGAGCTCTGTGCCACACTGGAACTCCCTTCTTCCTCAGACTTGAAGCATTGTCTCTTGTATCAGCCAACCAACTGTGGCAGCAGGGTTAGTTTAAGGGATCGCTCCATGTTTTTGTTGGTGTAAAGCTGGTATCTATTTTCCATGTGTAAAAAAGGAGTTACTGTACTGGTTTAGGTGACTGTGACTGGTTGGTGTCCTCGTGAACACACCAGGGGTTATTCTGGCATAGCTACAGTGGGAAAGTGCTAATCTCCCCATCAGCACTTGTTAAACCTTTTAAGCAAAGACCAGCTTGATGAAGGAGCAAGGCTGTGAGGTCTGGTTTTTGGTATAGCACTCGCTGGAGACCCAAGAAACAGCAACTGTGAATGTTAGTGGGCTTTAAGCCCACAAATCTTTGAGACTTGTTGGGCACAGCCCTTTGCTTCTCTAATTGAAAAGCTGAGGAGGCATTAGCTACTATGCTTTCCGTCTGGATGGGGCAAATTTAGACTCAAATTCCTCTGGTCCAAGTCCAGATTCACAGCTGAGCAGGAAAGTTGCCCTAGAATTCCCCCACATCAGGGATTTCATGTAAGTCATCCTACTGATGTATGTGGGATTAATTGAAAGAGGGAAGTAAAGAAGTTCCATAAACACCTTGCAGGAGTGAGTCCCCAGATGAAAACATCTGCTAAAATGTGTGGAGCCCGGGAAGAAAAGGCTACGTTAGTGCTGCAGGACATGCACGTGGCTCCTTTGGAAAAAACGCTGCAAATTCAGAATGTTTACTTTGCAATTCATATTTTTTTTTTCTGTGGTACATTACAGTGCCCTGGTACTCAGTCTTGCAGTCGGCCTTCTTAGCTAACAGCTAGGTAGGCAGACAAAGCTGCCTGAAATCCCGGCGTCAGACACCTGGCAGTCCTTCCTGCTTCAGGCATTACGCAGGTACACTGCCCCGAGGGGGGGGGGGGGGAGCAGGCAGCTCGGATCTGTGTTCTTGAGNCAGGAAAGTTGCCCTAGAATTCCCCCACATCAGGGATTTCATGTAAGTCATCCTACTGATGTATGTGGGATTAATTGAAAGAGGGAAGTAAAGAAGTTCCATAAACACCTTGCAGGAGTGAGTCCCCAGATGAAAACATCTGCTAAAATGTGTGGAGCCCGGGAAGAAAAGGCTACGTTAGTGCTGCAGGACATGCACGTGGCTCCTTTGGAAAAAACGCTGCAAATTCAGAATGTTTACTTTGCAATTCATATTTTTTTTTTTCTGTGGTACATTACAGTGCCCTGGTACTCAGTCTTGCAGTCGGCCTTCTTAGCTAACAGCTAGGTAGGCAGACAAAGCTGCCTGAAATCCCGGCGTCAGACACCTGGCAGTCCTTCCTGCTTCAGGCATTACGCAGGTACACTGCCCCGAGGGGGGGGGGGGGGAGCAGGCAGCTCGGATCTGTGTTCTTGAGCTGGGAGCAGGACTAAATGCATTAAACCACCCCTGACTCAAACAGAGTGGGGATTCCCCACTGCATCTGTCCCACTGACTTCTGGCTGAAGTCCCTCTCAAGCCTGTGTGGCTTTCCCTGGAGTAATTCATATTTCCTTAGGGAAATCCTGACCCTGATGGCTGAATATGGTGTGCTCAAGACATGCTGAAGGCACTGAACCACTGTATTCTGGGGTCTCCAGAATGCCAGATGGGCTGCCAGCCTGTTAAATGGGTGCTGAAGAGTCATCAAGGTTAAAAACCAGCTGACCAAACCTGTAGCTTAATTTAGAAGCTTGTCAGACATATGGTAATGGCCTGGTAAGGTTTGGTTAAAGGTGACATTTGCAGGTTTCTGTACATTTTTAATCTCTGTGTACGATAAAATATTAAACATCAGCTCTTGCTTTTGCTGGCACATTTTGTGCGGGAAGATCTACTCTGGGACTCCAGTAGCACTGAATACAGAGCAACTGACAGAAAAATGGGCGTTTGGACCAATGTCTCTGCTGGCTTAACTCCATTACAGCCAGAAGGTGAAATCCCAGCCCTGCTGAGATGCACAGGATTTTTGCCAGACTTGCGACTGCTGAGAACTCTTTTAACAACTCAACCCCGATTTTGTTTTGGACTGAAACCTCCCCCTGAGTCTTAGCCTACGCTTATATCTTGCACGCAGAAGAAAAATATTCTGCAGCAAGCAAATGAGCTTGGAAGCGGATTAACTTCATCAGTGGAACCCCTGCTGTAGACATTCACTGCGGGCTAAATTTGGCTTCTGTGGTAAGACACTGACCGAGTGGCACACAGAACTCCCTCAGTGATGGAAAGGCTTCTGCTTTGGCTGCAGTCACAGTTTATTCCACATGTTCCCTGTTGCTTCTGTGAACTGCACGAGGAAAGTTTTGGTGCTGTCTCTCAGTGTGACCTGCTCATGCTGTCAGTGCTCATTAACATATTTTAAGACCAGGTTATTGAAGGAACCCTAGATACTGACAATGCATCTCTCCTCTCTCTTTTCCCTTGCATATTGCTGTCGTGGCTTCTGGATTTCTTTTTAGGCCTACCTGTTGTTACAGGGTATTTGCGAGTCTTCTGGAAGCTCTTGTAGCTGAAGATACACCTGCATCAAAGCCCTCTGATTGCTCCTCCTGGTTGTGGAAAACTGACTACGCCTCCAGTGAGGAGGTCAGAAAGCTGGTGCTTCCATCACCCACAGCCGCAACCTGATAGCCTTATGGTTCTGAGGTTAAAAAAGCAGCAGGAACGAAGACCCTAGAAAAACCAAATAACTTAATTCTGGTTTCTTTATATAAAGAGGCAGGGGAGAAAAAAAAATGGTTTGCTTTGCAGGTCACCTTCACAGCAAACAGGAATCATTCAATCACTGCTAGATAATACCAAGGGTGCTCTCAGGGGATGGCAATTAAAAAAAAAAAAGAGCAAAGTTTTAAGTGTCTCTTTGTGAAACAAACAGAGCAAAATTGTTCATCAGTGGCAGAACAGACACTGTAAAAACTGTCTTAAAACGATCTGCAAGGAACGCGTATCTCCCCAATAATAACAGCGAAGATGATGAGCTCTGTCTTCCCAGCGCAGTCCCAGCCCCCTATGGATACAGAGCGAGTTTGTGACCTTGCCTTCCTACTCCACACATCAAGCTTTCTGGAGCTCTGTGTCTCTTTTGCATTTGAGAAGACAGGAAATATTTCACAGAATCGATGAAGTTGGCTGGGACCTCTTGTGATCATCTAGTCCAACCTCTGTCAAGCAGGGTGAGCTAGAGCAGGTTGCCAAGGACAGTTTCCAGTTGGGTTTTGAGCATCTCCATGGATGGAAACTCCACAACCTCTCTGGGCAACCTACTCCACTTTTTGAGCACTCCCACAGTAAAAAAAGAAGTTTTCTTGTGTTCACATGGAATCTGATGTGTTTCAATTTGTGCCTCTTACCCTGCCAGTGAGTACTACTGAAAAGAGTCTGCCTTCCTCCTGCTACCTGTGCTTGATTTCCTACTTCTTGGGATGGTCCTTCCCTGAGGTTGGAGGAGGTGATCTTTGAAAGCCAGCCAGCTCTTCTGGACCCCTATGCTCTCCAGGACCATATCACAAGCAGATCTCTGAAAAGGCCAAACTCTGCTCTTCAAAATCAGAGCTGTGGTCCTGCCTTTTGCCCTGCTCTCCCCTCTTAGGATCCTGAACTCCACCATCTCACAGTCACTGCACCCAGTGCTGCCCCCGCCTTCATGTCCCCAACCAGTTCTTCCTTGTTTATAAGTATGAGGTCCAGGAGAACACCCTTCCTTGTTAGCTCCTCGAACACCTGTGCCAGAGTTGTTGTCAGTGTGCTCTTGAACTCTCCTAGATTGCTGGGGCCCTGCTGTATTGTCATTTCTAGTTTAAAACTCTTCCTACCAGCTTTAAACTTAACCCTAGTATAAAACAAATCCACCTCCTTCTGTGCTCACTGTTGGTTCCTGCACTCCCTGCTGCAGGTCTGGTGGCTCCGTGCTGGCTGATGAGCACCAGGCGGCCTGGGCACGATGTGTTAGAAAAGCCGTCACACTCAGTGACGCAAAGGTGACTGCCTATTTGCAAGTACACTGACTACCACAGCAAGGTGGCTTGGCAGCCCAGATCTGGCATCCTTTGCACCTCTCCCAGCTGCCTTCCTGGACAGATGTTCACTTGAAACTATCTTACTGGAGACACATGACTAGAAGCGTGTCCTTGGTGAAGTGTTTTTTAGTGTTTTCTGCTTTTGAGCTAACCACCCGCGTGACTTCCTCTCTGCCCGAGACTTGCCGTGAGTATTCTTTTCTTTTTAACTGTTTTTTTTTGCAATGAAGGATTCTCCTCAAATCTCCAGTAAGATTTGCTGTATGATCCACTTTTTCTTTTTTGTCTCCTCTTAATAAGTCAGAATGCAAGAGCTGGGACTGGTTGTGGAGATTTTCCATCGGGTTGCTCTCCATGAGGCAGAGCAGCATATGGCCTTGGGCTGTCCTGTCCCAGACGTTTTAGTACCGAGAGTCATGTTTTGTTTTGGTAGGGCCCAGTGAGTGGTCTAGGACAGGGTCCTGCTGTGGTTGGGGCTAAAAACACAGGATACAAAATGATTCCTTCCCAAGGGCTCTAAACAGATGGGGCAGACGAAAGGTGGAGAGGAAGGCAGAAAAACCCCAGTTCTATGGATAAGAGTATTTTTGTCCAACCTTTGCCAGGGACACTGTCATTTCTGGAGTCCGATTTGAACTCTTTCCCAAGTGACTAAATTAAAGCCATTCATCTACTTACATACAGTTGATCACTCTGAAGGTTTTAGCATTACCAGATTAAAGTTATAAAGCCAGTCAGGAGAGAGGCCACCGAGCGAGTCTGTCATCCCCCTCAACTGCACCAACTGAAGGATTTGGGACAGAAGTAGATTAAGCTCTCAGGGGCTTTAAGCAAATTCTCCTGTGGCTCATGTTGCCTTCCTCTCAGATTCTTGCAAGCAGCATATTTTATTCCGAGCACCAAGTTGCACCCAGCAGGGCTGCTCCATTGCCTACAGATAAACATTGCACATTTGTTGGACCAGAGCTCCAGTGTGGCAGAACGCATAGCCAGGCATTTCACAACTGCTGTCATCTATGGATTTCTGCTTACAGAAGGGGAAAGCCCAGCTAGCTAAGTCTGTCTCTGAAAAGGAGAAGCAAAGCGCATGTACAGTGCTCTGCTACCTTTCCTAAGGGGGAGAGCTGAATTACAGAACCGTCTGCACGTCTTTGGGTTGTTTTGTGGCAGGGAGCTACTTCCTCAGAACCCTCCAGCCAAGCATCTCACAAGGCTGAGGGGGCATGTCATCGGCCTACCACCTTGATGGCTTTCCCTGTGGAGAAGCTGCCCTCCCCCTCTTTGACCCAACCTGTAGCCAAGCTCAGAGTAATACATCTCTGCAGGCTGCTCCTGCTTCAGGGTGCTTTAATGGCCTTTTTAGTGCTCAACAGGATTTAGGCTCACATTTTTGGCAGAGAAAGGTTCAAAGCATGGTACTGCATAGACTCCCTATGTCCACTGAGCATCTGGTTCCAGGAGCAGTATGATGTGGTGCAGCCCTGCGAAGTCACTGGGTGCCACGCAGCACCACTGCCTTCCTGCTCCTCCCTTCAGCCCCCGCATCAGCCATTTCTGCTTGGTGGAGACCAAAATCAGACTTCCCCTGTATGACATTACAATATCCCCCAGCCGATGTCCCAATGGATGCATACTTCCCCTAAATGTGTACTTTCTTCTCAATGAAGGAGACCGGAGCTGCTCGGGAACCACCCTCCAGGAAATCTGACAAGACCCCTCTCGGTGTTACAACTGTGCCTTAAAATGGCGCGGGAAGGAGGCGAATCGCTTCCTAACTCCCCTCTGCCCCACCGGCCGCGCTCGGGGCACTGCAGGGCTGTTTCCGGGGATGAGAACTGAGTGAGCGACCGAACCGACACACTCACTGACACGGCCGGAGATCGGCGGCGTCTGGCCAGCTAGCGCCCCGGGAAGGAGAAGATGGCCGCGGAGCGGCCCAATCAGCGCACGGCGCCGGATCGTGCCCGCCTCTTGCCCAGTCCCGGCGCTCCGCGTGCCCCGGACGGTTCCATTCGGCACCGGTCCACCCCCGCCCGGCGCCTGGGGTCGGCCCGCCCGGTTGATATAAAGGGGAGCGCCGCGCACATGTGCTCCTCAGTGCCGGCGGGAGCGGGAGGGCGTGGGGGCGTGTGTCGGTGGTGTCGGTCGGGAGAGGGGGCGGTGGGTGTCGGGCGTGCCGCACAGTCACCGCGCAGCCCCTCGGTCTTCGTGTCCCCGTCCCCTGTGAGGGCTGCCGGTGCTCCCCTGCCGGGCCCTGCGCCGCCGCNCGCGGCGAGCGATACGTACCACCTCATAAAAGACATAAAACCCGGACTGAAAAACTTAAATGTCATCTTTATTGTGCTGGAGATCGGTAAGTGGCGCCCGGCACGCCCCACCCCCGGGCCGCCCATGCGTGTCCCGCGTGGCGGGGGTGGGGTGGGCTGGGGCCGTGCCGCCCCCCCGGCCCTCCTGAGCCGCGCTTCTCCCCGCAGGGCGAGTCACCAAGACGAAGGACGGGCACGAGGTGAGGTCCTGCAAAGTGGCGGACAAGACGGGCAGCATCACCATCTCCGTGTGGGACGAGATCGGCGGCCTCATCCAGCCGGGGGACATCATCCGCCTGACCAAAGGGTGCGTATGGGGCCGGGGTCGGGCCCGCCCCCGCCTCGCCCGCCGCCCCGCTCCCCGGCCCGGCCAAGCGCTGCCTGCGCTCCGGGGCAGCGCCGGGTCGGGGGGAGCCCTTTGTCACCGAGGCGAGGGTGCGGGGTTGTGAGCAGGCTCGGCCGCCTTTTGGGAGGCACGGATGACACAGCTCGCCCCCTTTGGACTGGCTCCTTGTTACCGAGGCAGCACCCTGAGATCACTTGCCGAATTAAAGCCTTCTCCACCCCAGAACATGCCTAGCGTGAGCATACAATCCAGTAGAAGGCTAGGAAGGGCTCGTATTTTTAATGAGGAGGTGGTGTTTAAGAGACTCGATGTGGCTTTAAAAAAAGCTCCTTAGGAAAATACTTCTTTTTTTGGGGGGAGGGAAGTGCAACAGTCGTCCCTGGTCTGTAAATCAAGCAGGGAAGTCAAAAGCATGTTCTTATTTTTACGGCCAATTCTTTACTCTAGTAGTCAGCTCCTTAATGAAAGGAGGAGATGATTAATGTCTCTCATGCAGAAAAGTTGCTTTTCATTGCAGTGGATTTAACAGAAATGATAGACAGAGGAGGAGATCCTTTACAGTTTCACTGTAAAAACTCATGCTAGGGCTACACTGCAGGGTGTGTTAGTTTGGTGAGGTGCAATTAATTTCTCTCAGAGCTCGTTTAATTTAAAAAACCTTAGGTTTATTAGCTAGGAGAAAGAATACTAGATTCAATTTGAAAATCCTTTTCCATGCCACTTAAATTGTCAGTAGCAAAGTGACAGTCACTTTCATTTGAGTTCTTCATGCCAGTTAGGTTACGCTTAGAAATCCATTACACTGATCCTTTGGCCTACGGCACTCCGGGAGGTGGTAGAACTACCTTTTAATTTGTTTTTTTTATGAAAAAGTATGTAAAAGGTTACTCAGTGGAGCTGCTAACTGAGCTGCTCTTAAGTTGTTCATGTGAGTGTAATTCTTGGGTTTGGAGTGAAACTGGATGACCCCTGCCACCAAAACTACAGCTGCTTCCTCCTATGCAAATGTCCTTTTACAAGAAATAGGCTGACGACTCAGCAGAGGTGGTTCTGGGGAAGCCGGCTTGCATGGAGAGCACGTGGAGTGCTGGGGCGCTGAGATGGGTGGAACTAAACCAGAGCTCTGGGCCAGCACAAAGCCCTGTGCGTAGATGAGATTGAAACAAATTAATAGCGATACTGTTCAACACTCTTACTGCGCTCCCCTCTGTGGCTGGCTTACTGTAGCTGCTCTGGTGTTTCAGTGCAACAAATGGGAGGGTCATTGCCTCCCTTCACGTCAAAAAGTGAGTTTGGCTTGTATGAATTAAATTTATGAACTGACATCGCTATTCCTGGTGGATGGCTAAATCATGCCTTCATTTACATGAATCGCATGCTCACTTAGGACTGCATAGTGAGTGAAATGGCAAAAGCTAAATACATTTTGGTTTGGCTCTCGTATCAAGAAAAACGCCCTCATGCTGGCATACAAGGTTCTTCAAACACAGTTTTATACTTAATAGGATTAATTTGAGTGTGTGATGTTGCCATTGCAAGGCAGGTAAATTTCAGCTCTATAGGCTAATCTGACTTTTCGGTGCAGGATGCTCACTGTTACAAGCAGAAAAGCTTAGCTAGGCCCCACATGTAAACATGTCCCTTTTTTTTTTTGCTGAATTTCAAGCTGTAGATGCATTCCTCTGCAAAAGCAGACACTGTTGCTGATTTTTGTCATTGGCTGATTAACTCATTTACAGGAAGCTGTGGCCGTTAATATTTCTAAATTTGAAGTTAGTTCTGGAGTTTAGTGCTTTATGGCCAGCTCTTTCTGAGACAAAAACAAATGCTCGCATACATGGAATAACTTTGTGCTGGAGGTTATCAGTCCCATGATTTGCTGGGTCTTGTCCCAGTAAATGTATGTTTGACTTTATTATTTATTTATTATTTGGTAGCTCTTTTCCTTTGTGCTCTGCCACGAGACTGTCCAACTAGCTGGTTATTAAAGGTTAAGCATAGAGGGAATTTTTAAAGTGAAAGGTAACATTATGAAGTGAAGAGCATTAATCCTGTTTCTGGATAGGAAACTCCTGAGACAGGCACCATAACTGTAGATACTATGCTTTACTACTCATGCTGAAGTACAGAGGAGGTTATCGTTGCATTGGCATTATGGTCATGTTCTGCCGACCTGGCTCCTCCCTGCTGCCTCTGTTCGAGGCCCTGTGTGCAGCTGGGTGGCTCCCAGCCTCAGCAGATAAAGCAAAGGGCAAGAGGAAGGTTTGTCATCTATGTTCCAGAGATAGACCCAGAGCATAAGGAAGTGGTGACTTGTCCAGATTATCTACGACTCCTGAGAGTGCAATTTCTGTGCCTCTGTATTGCTTTGCTAGAAGACACCCATATTCCTGTTAACTCCCTTGCACTGCACCTGGGTTTCTGGTCTGCATTTTCATTATTTTCTTCACATGCATGATGCCCCTCACTGAAAGGAACAATTATACAGAAAGTTTTGCATAACTCAAATTCCAGTGCTTGAAGTCAAGT
The DNA here is from genome assembly GCA_013401315.1 of Balaeniceps rex. Taxonomy (NCBI): domain Eukaryota; kingdom Metazoa; phylum Chordata; class Aves; order Pelecaniformes; family Balaenicipitidae; genus Balaeniceps; species Balaeniceps rex. The sequence goes on from VYZW01022482.1 coordinate 78,847, forward strand.
GCCACTATAAAGACTAGAGCGCGCTCATGCTGTCTTCTAAGTGAATGTTTCCGCAATCAAAAAGTGATTTCGTTGCATTTCTATATGTCACCTGGAATGTGATGGTCAAACTTATGCCTTTAAAAAAAAATCTGGTAAGGACCTATACTAAAAAAGTAAGCACTTTCTATTATACATATTCAGTAGCAGTATTTATATTCTTCAGTGAACAAAGGTAATTCTTCCTGGCTCCTGCTGAAAGCAGAATTGAGAGTTGTCATTGAACGGTAACACAGATACTGCTTTTGGCAAGATGCCTTTCATCTGCAGGAACACATAAGGGCTGCTTCAGCCAAGGGAGGAGCATCTAGTCTAAAATAATTGGCTGCTTTCCTGGAAGTGCCAAAGGAGTCAGCTGAGCTTCCAGTGCCTTTTGCTAGCAGTAAAACATGGGGATCTATAAAATTTTACCGTGGTAAAGTTGGGGTCCCTGGGAATTTTTTTAGTCCATTCATGTTGATATGTAATACTTATTAACTCTTAGAAGATAGCATGCTTCTACTTTATTTTTCAATAGTGGTATTTCTCATTCACTAAGAGACACTGCTTTGCTGCTTCTTTCTTTGGGCAGGTACGCATCTCTGTGGAAAGGATGCCTGACACTTTACACAGGACGAGGAGGCGAGCTGCATAAAATTGGGGAGTAAGTATTGCGTGTTTATATTTGCGGTGTTACGTCCTGTTCTCAGCAGAGTGTCATGGTAAATATAAAACGTAGTGGCTCTTAGTAAATGGAAGCTAGGGCAGCAAAAGCCTGTTGATTGTTTATGGATAGGTATGGTACAGGCAACTGTGGTGTGAGTTTTTACATGCTGTTGTGGTGGTGAGCTCCAACCCTCTCTGGGTTCTAAGTATATTGAGGAAAATCATCCTCCATCATGGCACAGGTCTGGGTTTTACCTAGAGGGGAGGAATAGTATAAATGACAAGGGACTTAACCTGCATTGCTTACCTAGGCCTCAGCTTGAGTAACCACTTTATTTTGGTGGAAGCCTTGTGTGTATCATGCTTTAGAGACAAGCAGTGCGAAGGAGGAAGACAAAGGTAACTCCAGTGAATCATATCTAAACAGAAGCAAGCCTCATTAAACCTTCTTTAAACTGCCCACAAATTGGTGGTGACTCCTCCTGACTAAGAACAAACATGAGTAATGTACTTGACTAGCAACAGGAAAAACAGCGACCTTTTCTAACCGGAAGAGTATTTCCGCTGTTGCACAAAGTGCCGTGGGAGGCCTTGCAGTCATCGGGGAAGTGGGGCTGTGGGGTGGCCACCTCTCTTCTCGGATGGTTAAAAAATGCACAGTGCTCAGCTGGATTTTGTGAGGGATGACATGTAGGTCGCCTTTGGTGCAAAGCTATCGCCTCAGAAGTGTCATCCAGTTGGCTTACTTTCCAGCAGGCTGGAGTGAGGTGAGTCCTCATCTGGGTTGTGCCTCCCAGCAGGAGGTGGGAGCTCCGCTTCTGCTTAACCAGCCCAAGCTGTGTAATGATCCGAATCTTTCTTTCCCTCTGCCATAATTTCCCTGTGGTGAGTTGGTGGGCCTATTCCTCCATAGTCCCCTTGAGTGGAAAAAGGACACTTTGAATTTTGCTCCCTGTTTTGGACTCCTCTGTGCTATTATGTTAATGGGGCACTCCGTAGCATGGGAGAGTGTGTCAGTGTTTTAAGTTTTCCCTAGAGATCTAATGCAGTCACAGTCTGGGAGCAGGCTGGGTGACTCTGTGCCTCAAGTGACCTCCTGAGTGGGTGCCGGACAAGATTGTGTGGCTGGAAGAGAGGCAAAGGGAGCCCTTTCATCACCTTTTGTTTTCTTAAGGCCATTGCACCTCCTAGGGTAAATTTGTACTTGCCTCTGCTTGACTGAAACACCCTCACCAGGAAGATGTGACAGTTTTGCCACAAACCTATAAAGGGATAAAGAGCCTTTTAATACCTATGGATACTCTCTGAACAGTGGGGTCTGGATTAGCTACTTCTAGGTGATGGGGTATGTCAAGAACATATGCTCTTTGAGTTGTGGAGTTGTTAAAAAATAGCTTTAGAACTTCCTCATAATCATAATTTCTCCCCAGGTTCTGCATGGTATACTCAGAAGTGCCAAACTTCAGTGAGCCCAACTTGGAACACATCGGGCAGAACAAACTGGTATGTTAAACTTGTCTGAGGCTTCTGGCATAAAGCGCTCTTTGTTCTGAATACTTCGTGCTAGGCTGTGATCAGATGTGACTCTTCTGGAAAAATGGACTTGAAGTGACATATAGACAAAAATGAGCCAATAATTAGAGTAGCAGATAAATTCCATGTGGAGCCACTATAAGAACACAGGAAAAAAAATCAGCCTTTTTCTGTAAAAATGTGAAATTTCTCTTTCTGACCCATGTCTTGTCTTTTTTTTTTTTTTACATTTCTCTGAAGGCACAGGGTGAACAGAATAATACTTCTGCATCAAGTAATATGGGTTCTTGTACTTTCGGGCCACTGGGTAAGTTTTTTTCATTTTGTGAAAGTGAAAGGATGAGAAACAGTTAATGGGAATAAAAAGAAATTTATCTTGCTAAGGTTTTCCACTCTGGGGCAAAAGTGTACTATGCTCTTAAAAAGTCTTTTAGACTGGGGCCTGAACCTGCAAGCACATAAGCATGAACATTTCCTGAATAATGGTTTCAGGATTTCTTCCCTAGAAGAGGAAGAGATCAGAATATTCAACGTGCCTGTATCATGTAAAAGGACTTGACTAATCCTAAATTGTTTTGATGCTTTCAAAGAGTTTTTGCAGCACTTGAAATTCTGTTTTTTAAACCACCCGAGACGTTGGGTTTAAAAATTACTTACTTTAATCTTGCCAGTCACCTTGGCTTTCCTGCCAGGTTAGCTCCCCAAAACAGAAGTGGTAGCAATCTGAATTCTAATATTTGACCTGGCTGGATCGTTTTGAGATGTATTTAAACATTGAATCTTAAATAAGAAAATGCTTCAAAGACTTGAGTCTTTGAAGACTGAGAGGGAACCTTAGTTATGGCCTGCCTACATGGTGCCCAGACTCGGTACCTGGTGTTGTATAGCTAAGCTCTGCTGGTGGATGACAGCAAACTGATCCATAACTTGCTGTTAAAAAGCTCTGTGCCACTTCAATTCAGTGACTGTCTGCTTCCTCTTTAGCAACATGATTTTAATTTCTCTTCTTGTACTTCTCTTACGAGCCCTCTCTGTTTCTTTTGAAAATAAATGATTCTGAGCAAAGAAGGGCAGAGCTTTCAGGCCAGTCCTTCCTCAGTGCCAGGGCGAGGCGAGTAGGCTTTCAGTCCAGTTAGTGTGTAGGTACTTCCTTGGTGTCCTTGCTTTGGGCAGCGGACAGCTGTTTTCACTGAGCTTGTGCATATCTTCTGGCAAGTCTTTTTTTTTCTCTTCCTGCTTCTTGTGTGGTCTTTAAATGCAATGACTTCCTTTTGTCTCTTCCTTCTCTCCCCATGCTTCCCGTCATCGTTCTCCCTTTTCAGCTCTGCCCCTCTTCCTACCAGCAAAACACGAGCAGTGATGCTTATGAGGCTCAAGTTCATGGGAACTTGGTGCTAGCTGAGTTGCTTCTGTGGCCAGACTTCACAAGGCAGCTTCTATTCCTGTGTGCCTCATAGTGGGGAATGATGCAAGATGCTTTGTGTAGCCTGCTTTTCTTTTGCTGATTTCTCCTTGACTTCTGCTGCTCTGCTGTCTCTCTGGAACATCTTGGTGTGTGACCTACAAGCCAGTGCATTTTCTGAAAGCAGCAGTCTAGTTTCATGATACTCCAGTTTCTCTCCTGGGCAAAGAATCAGCATGCAACTCTGTGACTCTTCTTGCTTTAGTTGAGAGTAGGGGGTAGGGATGGAGGGGAGGTATGGGGTGGGAGTGGGGAGGTAAGCTGTGGTTTGGGGTCTTGCAATGCCAGAGGGGCTTTTCTTTCTGGTGCTCGGGGTTTGCTGGTTGCTGCAAACTCCACGTGTTCCCTGTTGCTAAACTTACATAAGGGAGCAGTGATTTCAGTCCATGGAACTAGTGATAACCTTTTTTCTGTCTTTTTAGGAAATGGTTTACAAACTGGACCTGAACCAAGTGGATTTCCATTTACGTATAATCATGGCCACACTTATGCAGGTTGTGGGAGAGGCAATGGACGAGGACCTGTAAATCCAGTACCAGCTAATAGCGTTCAGCCTCTTCCTGCTGTCAGTAATGGGAGGGACCCACGCAGAGCCTTTAAAAGATGACTATGCCAAATGTGGTTGTACAGCTTGCTTAAACTCTACACTCTACTTGAACACTTACTGCACTTTTATTTATAGTTAACTGTGAACCAGTTTGTCCTTTATTGTTGTTTTTTTACCTTTTGGTTTATGGAGCAAACTTGACGTAATCTATTTCTTGGTTTGCTTAGGGAAGCACAGTGAGTCTTCCCCATAAATTAAGGGGGTAGGAGGAGAAGGTAGATATAAGAAAGTAAGGGTAACGAGTTGAAGAGTCTCAATTAAAACTCGGTACCCTTTGCTAAATGGAAGAAAATTTCAGTTATGTGTATGTATTTTTCTGTTGGTCAGCCATATAGCCTTAAAAGGTCTGTTATGTCCTCTGTGCGCAATGTTTACTTCCATTAGGGTTAATGGGAGTTCTTCGTATTGGAAGAGAAATGAGGGGGAAGAGCAAAGATGCTCTAGTGAACTACGTGTCCTTGGAATTAATATAGCTTGTAAAAGCAATAAGTATTAGGAATTGGTGGTGCCAGCACCTAGTGGTGTCTCCTGAATCAGAGAATGGATAACTCGGATGGAAGTTGACATGGTGAGTTGTCTCGAAGCTTGACTTCTGATTCCAAAATGGTGTGCACTACTTAAATTCTCCATAAACACCATTATCGCTGTCAAGGAAAGTGACACTGATTTTTGCTTTGGATAGAAGCTTGGATATTCATTCTTGCTTTGCATGAAACAGCAGGAGAGGAGCATCTGAATTCAGACAGTATTGGGGAATAGGCTGTTTGTAGCCACTTCTTGTGTAAAAGCCCAAGGTTACTTTGCAGGAGTCTGAATTTCCAGGAAAGAACTGTTTTCAAATGCTGCATTGCCCATCTCTTCAGTGAGGCTGCCTACTTCTCCTTCCTTCATTCACTTTTCCAAATGAATTATGTATTAGATGAAGCTGTATGTGTGGATTGCAGAGGTACTGGCCAAGCACACAGCTGCACTTCTGATGCTGTTAAGCTGCTAAACTTTCCTTCCTCTTGTTTTATATGAAATAGAATTATCCCTTAAAGAACTTAACCCCACCATCACCACCTCCCTGGGGGAAAATAGCTGTGGTTTTATTTCTTAGATCACAAATGCCTTGACTGTAGATAATGGAGTCCAGTGCCATATTTCAGATCAGGTTCAAAAACAACTTGGAAGCTGAGGTGTCATACTGGATTCATCTGTTTAACTCTTCTGATAGCTGACCTCTCAAATAAAAAAATTGCACTAACCATTTCAAAAACAAATCTAACTTTCTTTCTGTCAAGCCATAAAGACTTCATGACAAAAGGCTATTTCTGAATTCTGCGAGTTGTCTGTGTGGTTGTTCATGTTAATTGAATCTACTACTATGTCACTAATGTTTACAAGTTATTTACATTTGATACTTCTGCTTTTGGTACTCTATCATGATGATTTGTTGAAAATTGCTTCTAATGGGCAGAAGTTCCTTGCTTAGTCTGAAATACTGAACTTGCTTTTAAATGCAAGCAGCAGCAACAACAAACTTTTGAAGGGAGGTTTAGAGGGACCTGTGTGCCCAGACACCTGAGGGCTGTTTGCCTCTGGTCTGGTAAAGTGCTATCCTGATACCTGCTTCCAGGTGGAACTAGTGAAACTTTTCTTGGACACAAGAAAGTGGCATGCCTCACAAGATCACCCATGGGTGCTGTTACAGAACATCAGTGCTAATTGGTGAACCAGAAAGCACGCAATGACTTCTGGGGAAATAGTGTAATGTGTAACTCAGGGACTTTTAAATTGCTTACTTATTTAAATAAGTTATGTATAGTCTAGATGCATGGACAACCTCTTACGCAGTGTTGCATTAAGACATTTGATATGCTTGTGAGAAGGAAGCCAAGAGTGAAGTATGTATGACATGTTCCAGAGGTAAATGAGATGTAAGTACGGTGTGAGAGCCGTGCTTTCCTGTAGTAGCTGTAAAGGTAGCAAGTAAACAGTGCAAGTGATGGTGGCATGGTGGGGACTTCATACTTGTTGGGGTATCTCCACCATGGATCTCAAATCCTGGTGGTCTTGACTTCTCTACAGCATAAAGAAGGTTGAAATAGGGGGGAGCCCTGTGTTAGTGTGTGCTGAGGTGCCTGATGTTTGTAGCTCTATGCATTTGAGCTTTTATTAAGCTAATAAACAGAATACTTGTTCACAAATTCCAAATAAAAAGTGAGATGATTACTGCTGATAAGTGGCATAAGATTAAAAGCTTGCTGTCAAGTGGATGATTGATTTGCAGTTGGGAGGAAAAAAGCAAGAGGCTGGTCTTCATGTTCTCAAGGTTAGTAGCATTCCTGCCTCCCTGTTTCTTATGTGAAACTATTTCAGTTTATTAATAAATTTTTACTTCTTTGCAGGGGAAATCTGTGCCCTGAAAAGTCGCATGGACTTAAAGTAAATATAATCATAGTAACTTTTCAAGGTCTTCTGATCATCCAGTGAACCTAAGACAAAGTTGTTTCCCTCAGAGGTATCGGTGTCAAGATAGTGAGTTCTCGGCTTGCAGAGAAATCTGGGAGCCTGCCTTACATCTGTTTGGATCATACCACCTCAGTGTATGGAGAGACAGACAGACATGTTTCTCTGTGTAAACAAGCAGTTGTCATGAATTCCTCTGACGCTATAAGGCAGTTCATAGGTGCCCAGTGGTTAGGTCATTAGGGAGTCTCTTTACAGATGTCTTCCCAAGATACTAAAGGTAAGGCTGCAGTTAGGGTAGTCTCATTCTAGATAATACAGATTTTCAAAGGAAAAAAACTGGAAGGTGTTCACGTGTCCAGACACAAACTGCACAGCGCTGAAGTGCAGCTGAGTAGTCCCAATACACTTGAGTCACAAGACACCGAGCTCTCATCACCCCACAACAGCTCATCTCCTGGTACCTGCCCTAACAAAAGGATTGATGGCAGACTGCAGCAATGTGGCAGTGGAGAGAGTTTTGCTGTATTCTGCTGCAGTCTTCCGTGTGTTCCTTCTGTCCATCCTCGGCATGAATCTCTCACCTTGATCCCAAAAGTGGAAAAGCAGTTCTGTACTGTGAAATACTGTCCTAACCTTGGATGCATGGTAGAGTCATGTACTCTATGTCCACAGTGAAAATGGGAATATGCTGTAAGAACAAATATAAATGCTGGACCAAGGGATATGATATATTACCTGCTTTCAGAACTCATTTAATTAGCTTTGGCCTTAACTTGAAACTGGCAGGTTGCAGTCCTGTGTACTCCAATAATGCTGATCTTCAGCGTCACACAAATTCCAGTAAGGGTATCTGCAGCTAGTGCTGCTTGTGCAAAGCTGCCACAGGTGGTATGAAACATCTTTTCTACATCAGTGCTGTCTCTGCACAGATGACACGATTAGCAGTGTTGCAGGGATGTCAGCCATGTTCTGTCAGTGTGTGCATTTCTCCAGACATGGGAGCGTTCAGTAGACAAATACTGTTCCCTGTAGCGCATTGGGGCCTTATGTTTTTCATAGATGTTAAAGCGTGTGTTTTGCTAATGACCTGACTGTGCTATGGTCATCCTCTGCAACTCATGTCCATACCCTCAAAACAAAGGATCCTTTCCTGTTCTATAAGGTAGTTTTCACCAGCAGCTCCATAAGTGCTTTGTTAGGACGAGGAATTAGTAAACGCAATGGCGTTTTGAGTGTTTCTGGGGCAGTTTCCTGGGTTGCTTCATAGCCCACGCGTTCTCAGCCGTCAGGTTGTTCCCCTGCTTCTCTCAAATGTCTGTAGATTTGCCCCTTCAGACACACTGTTTATTCTTAACCCTCAAGCCAATCAATTTTTCACACTGCTGAGTGTGGTCTCGCAGTGCTTTTGAGGGGGACCCAGGGACGTGCACTGCTTTCTCCCTGCAGCTCTTGCTAGCGGCTAGCTCTTGAGCTGGAGTTGGTTGATTTTGGGAGTTTCCCATTAGTCCAGCTGCAGCGCATGTTACTGAGGATATTGCAGGGCCGTGACTCCCTGTCCCGGCTCTGATGAGGCTCTGTTAATGATCACAGTAGACAGAGCTAAAGGTTGCTGTGTCTTGAGCCGGACGCTCCGCCTGGTGTGTGGTGCTGTGGGGTGAGCGTGGCCCTCGCTGCCGGGGAGCGTGGGAATCCCAGGGGACCCCTGGCCATCCTGGGCTGGGTGCCTTGCTTGGGGTGGCCTGCAGCCACCCCCCAAGGGTGGGTTCTCTAGCAACCCCAGCCCCTCTGTGCTGCAGGTGGAGTGAGGGGCACGGCAGTGTGGCCTGAGGCTGATCCGGGGCTGTGCATGGGTGCTGGAGGTGCCAGTCCCTGCAAGGCCCCTGCTCCAGGCTGCTGTGTTCGCTTGGCTATTTGCAGGGGCTTGTGGCCCCTACCAGAGCAGGAGTTCCAGGTGCTGTGCTTGGGGAGCTCAGAGGGGCTCTGCCTGCCTCAGTGACTTGGGTGGTACTTCAGCTGCTGCTGGTAATGCTCCATGTCCCTGGTGTCTGCTCTGTTTTGTGTGGGGGGAGATGGTCGCTTAGGTCCACGGGAACACCCAGACCTTACAGGGCTGTGTGCCTGGCTGATTTAACAGCCTCTTTGCTGGCGTGCTTTTGTTTGCTTCTGTGTAATTAGGATGGTTGGAGCTGGCTGAAGGGGGGAACCGCTCATGGGGACATGGCTTCAATGAAAACAGAAGAAAAAAAAAGCTGTTGTGTTCCCACTGGAAGACACATACCAAACCAGGGGCAATTGCCTGAAAACTGAGATTGAAGTTTTCAGCAAAGCCCTTCAGGAATTAATTCAGAGATGCACTTTCTGACTTCAGCCTTAATCATGCTAACTCCTTTATTCTTGATTCCAGATAATTTGAAATTATTATGGCTCTTTTTAAGGATTATGCTTTTTAATTTGTTCTGTGATGGACATTTGTGTGTGTGTATATAATATGTATAAACATACACAGTGTCTTGTAATTGGGATGGAAAAAATTAATCCTAAACAAGCTGTTGACTTGTTTCTACAAGAACTGCAGAAGATGGAGTTCAAAGGGATTAGAAAAACAGTTTGGAAGTGACTAAGGGGAACACTTAAGGACTTCATTTAGCTTTTTAATTTCTCTAAATTGCTGATGTTTTTTCTCAGGAAGAAAGCAATGCAGTTATAAGAGCTTCATCTAAAACTGCCCTCCCACACCCCTGGCTGATAAAGACTGTCCGGATTTGTACGTTTCCTAGGGAGCAAGATTAGGGAAGGAGTAAAACATCAGGATTTAGCTCAGAAAAGAAAATTCTTGTGCTGTACATGTACCTTCAGAACTAAATGCTTCCTTACTATACAAGTTTAAATGGGATGGTATCTGCTCTGCAGAGTGGAGAACCTGAAGCAGTACAGTCACTGCAGGGCTGACTAGCTGCTACATGTTAGATAAATTGTCATATAAAAGACAAAATTGGCTTACAACGTCATTAACTGAGACTCCACAGGAGTGTAGTTGTATGTTGTAGTGATCAGCAGAGCCCTCCACCAAGCTTTCTTCAGGTTCATGGCCAGAGGGTGAAATGGTCTTACAAAGTACTGGGCAACTCTTTGGGAAATTTGGAACCACACTTGCCCAGCTCTGCTGTATGTCCCATGGGGATGGCCAGGAGATCCCACCGACTTCAGGCATGATTTGGATCGGGTCCTGTGTGGGCAGTAGGTTCTCATCTGTAAAACCAGGATAAGGTGGTAGGGCAGATCTATCAGATGCTAAATTCATAACTTATGAAGATGCTGAATGCTGTGGAAAAGCTGAAAGCCACAGCCAATGTGTAGATTTTTCTTTCCAAATCAACAGACATTTAAGAATATATATTCCTAAGCTCGGATTCTTTATAGTTAGGTATCTGGGTCTGCTCTTTTTCCAGAGATGCCAAGTGCTGCAGGTCTGTGCTCAAAATTGTAAGCGACCCACCAGTTGTGGAGAGCTTGCCGGTGTGACCGGGAGAGGCTGCCACTTCCCTGGGGCCTGCCCACCGGTGCAGCTTCGAGAAGTGCTTTTGTGCTGCGGTCGCACAGCTCGGGCTCTTGCGGTGCCAGTTCCCAGTGTGGGGTCTGTGAGTACCTTTATGGCCCCATAGCAGGTAGGGCAAGGCTGTCCCTTCCACCTCAGCACCAGTTACTGGTGCTGCTGAGCATGCCGGTGGAAAGCCGTGGCTCCAGACACAGCAACGCTGGCTGCCTGCCAGGCACGGCGGTCGAGCAGTGTAGAAACTGCTTCTGCAGGACCTGTTGGTGAAGCTTGCTTTTTTTTGCTGAAGAAAAGGGAAAAACACATATCCTACTGTGTGGGAAGTGCAGCCATTAGCAACTGATCTGTTAGAGCTGGTACTTCTGCTTCCGTTGAGTCCTGCTGCTGTATTCCCACCAGGGCAGGGGTGGGGGGATACCCCAAATCAGGATAGCTGGAGGATGCCAGGGAAAGGTCTGTAGTAGAAGGGCTGGCGGGGCCCTGGAGGGCTCTGGCTAGTGGCTTCTGGTACCTGGATCGTGGGTAAATTTTTAAAACTGTTGGACAAATACCTGTCAGGAGTGGATTGCGGAGCGAGTTGATTCTGGTGTGGGACAAGCGTGAAGATGCATTAAATGATCTCCAGTAGCTGTTTCCACCATTATTTTCTATGATTTATGCATTAGCTTAATTTTTGTAATTTCCTCCTTCCGAGGTTGATTAATACTAAATTTAATTTTCTGTAATCAACTTGAGCATGTAACTTGGAGAGATGAGGTTTAGGCTGATTGCGGTAAAAATCTACCTATCCTGTCTAGCTTGAATAAAGCAAAACTATTTTTATCTCTAAATTATGCAATATTTTCATGGAGCTCTGCAACCTACTTATATTTAACCTTTGAATGGAGTGCTCTATTTTTTCAGATCACCTAATGCAAACTTTGCAAATGGATTTTTTAATTATGAGAAACCCACCTGCATGCCATCAACCAAATTATTAGCGAGGCAGAGAAGGATAACCAATAGTGCTGTCAGACTTCAGCTGAATATGAAAAATGTTTAAATGCCAAGAACAGAAGTTGCCAAGAAATAACAGGTGCTGGAGGAACAAATTAATAGGACTTATTTTATTTTTAGAAATAGTGAGTTGAGGCCTGATGCAGATAGACATTTCTATGTGCAGCAGCAGTGCTTGGCTATGCAATAGGACTGACAAAATCAACACAACCTTCTCTTAAAAGAAAAAGAAAATATCTACTTTAGTTTAAAAAAGCCCTAGGTAGGAAGAGAAAGAGAACCTGATCTACTCTCTACTATTTGTAAGACTCTGGTGAGCTGTTCTTGTGCTGTTGCTTATCAGAGCTGTCTGTGGTGTGGTTTGGGATGACCTTGAAGCAAGAAACCCCTGTGCAAAAGCCACTCTTGAAAGCCTTTCCCTGGTACGTGCAATCTAGTTTCATTTTGGCTGTGCTTTACTGCTGGCAGGGCCCATTGCTAGGGACAGTGAGTCTAAATGTTCTTGCTGAGCTTATTTTCCCCAGTAGTGCAGGGAATCAGAGGTAATTTCTAGAGGAAGCAGGACCCAAAACATCAGTAAGCCAGTATCATGAAGCCAATAAGAAGGATGTGTCAACTCGGGAAAATTGCTGCAATAAGCTTCCTGTAGCTTTTTTAGCAAAGTGGATTTCCAGAAGCCTCCTGTGCAACTTCATCAGCATTGTAGCTGAAGGCGTGAGTTACAAAAATCTGTGCCTTTCCTAGTAGTAGATGCAAGTGGCTGGAAGCCACAATGGAAAAAAGAGGTGCATTGATAATGGTTGCTCTATTGGATGTCTGGCGATCATCAAGCGAAAACTGATAGTAGATCCGTAATTACCGTGTGTTTTTGTGGACGTGCTTCAGCAGTCTATTTTCACTGGGCTAATTTTGATTTTTTGGGGGTGTTATGAGCAGATAGCTCCTTCTGTGGCCGTGGCTGTTTTGATGTCCAGAGCTGGTGAGCTGCAAGTGTTATCACAGGCTACTTCTTCAGTCCAGGCATGAAGGTGGCCATTTAGGAATTAACTTAAGGGTGATGTGTGCAGCAATTTGGGCGACGTGCGTAGCCAGTGATCAGAAGTAACAGCCTGTCAGAGGGCCCTGGCTGTCAGCAGGGTGCTCTGTTGGTGACGCACGGGAGGACATCTCCCTGGGACTGTATTTTTAGGTACTGCAGGTGTTTCCTCTTCCTCCAAAAATGTTTGGTTCGCTCCGCCCAGGATGTGTGGACTTTGGGTTGTTTTTTTTTTTCCCTTGTTTCAGGTAAACTTGAAAGATCCCTGCTGTGCAGCTCTGTGTTTTCTCTGACTGCGCTCTCTTTTACCTGTCCTGAGAAAAGGCTTCGCTAGCAGCCATGGAGGGGCCTCACCTGCTGTCCTGCCGAGCCTTCCCCTGCGTGTTGCTGACCTTGCCGTGTGATTACTTGCACAATACTCAACTTCTTGAATATAATTCTGATTTCTCTCTAAGATGTTATCACTCATCGGGTGTCTGACAGGTCTGTCTCTTATTATTTCTGCTCATTCCAGCTCATTTCTGTATTACCAAAGTAATTTGCAGGCCTGCCCAGTTGTAGCCCCTGTTTCCCTCCCCATGTAGGTATGACATTGCTTGCCCTCCAGGATAACAGCCGATCCTCCTGCAATCCCATTGATCGAATCCTCCGAGTCTGGAGAAGGCATTTCATGCATCATCGTAACAACTTGTTCACAACTCCCTGTGTGCTGGGCTTCAAATTCAGCCTTTCAAAAGACTTTGCTAAAGAAGAAAGGATCATTTTTTTCCTGACTGCTGCAATTGAAAAAGCTTTTCACTTGGGAGTCGTGGGTCATATTTATGGAAATGGGGAGAGCGCTTGCAATATTTATAGCGGTTACAGAATCGATTGGATCTATCCTTTATTGATATGTATTTACATGCCCACAAAAATCTTATTGCACAGTAGTTGAGAGAACTTCATTTAGATTTAGTATTTTAAAGTAATTTTTTAGTGCTTCTTTATTATCCATTGAGTGCGAGATTCAATATTTCAAGTAGGACTGTCACCAAACAGCCGGAGGTTTTTAAAAGATTTTTATTTTACTTAAATGTTGAAGCCACATTTTTCACAGGCACCATCTGTTCCGTGTTGACCTTAATTTTCTGGATGAGTGCTTTTCTTCAAATGTTTTAAGTCTTGTCTACATTTCATTTGGTTGGGAGTGTTTAGGTTATTTGTTGAACAGGAAATCAGATATTCAGAATGCAAACACACCATTACATTGCAAATTATTCCCTTTGTATAATTTAGCAAACTGCTTTGTAAATACTCTGCAGACTTGCTGGGGTAGCTCTGCATCTCTGACATCTGGCGGGTCGGCATGGTGTGGAACTGGATTTCTTTTGATTGTCACCGTCATGCCTTGCACTGGGAGATGGGGCGCAGGACATCGAGTGAGAACTGTGGAATACCCTTTTAATGGGTAGTTTCTGGGGACAAGGGTAGGATAAGGGTTTGTTGGTTGGCTTCACGGCCTTGGAAGGATTTGCTGTTCAGGCTGTCTAAACAACGATACCTGATCCTGCTAAAAGGGGGTCACTAAAATAGCTGTATGTCTACATATGCATCGTTCCCACAGGGCAATACCCCCTCTTCTTCCTTCAAATTCTTGCTCCCAGGTCCGCAGCTGAAATAGGCTTACAGATGATTTTTGCCTTCCTTTGCCTCCAGCCTTGCTTCATGGCTTGTCTGAACTGGAGTCTTGTGGCTCCAGCGGTTCAGCTGTTTGTTACCCTGCCACCTTCAAGGGCTTTCAGGACCCTGCCTGTCTCTCTGCTCCTTCTGCCCTGTATCAGCTTCGCAGGCTCGGCACCTTGCCCTCATAGAAGCTTCTCGGCACCGCCTGTCACTGTCCATTCCAGGGGGTGCAGCTAAGACCTGTATAGGTATATGTTAGATGTTCTCTATTGATATGTGGTCAATCTGGACTAATGCTGGCTGGCAGCAGCAACTATTTTAGTGGTAAAAATGTACTCTTGGCAGGGACAGTAGCATCTTCGTGGCTTTGGATTGCAAGTGGGACTGTAATCCTGCTGTTACATTTCTTTTCATAATGTAGTAACTGCTTTCGCCCCTGCAAAGTTTGTTGCTTAGGATAGGGATATTGAGACTTTTTTTTGCCCCAGAATATGGATTTGGAAATAAAACTAATGATGTGGTAGAAAAAGTGATACAAATTAATTTTTTTTTGTGTGCTTCAAGAAAATCCCAGAGGGGAATGCTGTAAGGACTGCACTCTTTTAAATTAACCATCTGGTTTCATTACAGCTCTGCTATGTAAGTGCCTAGTAAAGCCCATTTCAATGAGATGCCAAGATGTGGGGGAAAATAGCTGAACAAGTAACAATATATCTGCTTAAACCAAGACTGCGGTGTTTCTGAATACCAAAGCCCAGAGTCTGTCTCATCAGGCTGGCTCAGTTTGGAAATACCTATTGCTACACCAATTTTTGAGGGAAGGATTGGAGGGGGAAGCAGGGGGGGAGCAGCTGCTGGGCTTGTGGCTCACACTAGTGGCTGTTTGCCATCCAGAAAACCATGTAGTGCTCTGCTGCTGGATATTTAGAGGGTTCTTGGATGTTCACCTGGTACGTATTGCAGCCAGGGCCCCGTGGAGTGAAGGTAGCATGTGGCCGGGGCAGAGGAGGCAGTGGGTCAGGTTGCCTGCTGTCCTTCCTCCCCACCATGCCCAGGGGACCAGAACTCTCTGCTGGGAAGTGGGGACATCTGTCTCTTGTTTTAACTCCAGGCTAGCTCAAGCCATTTTAAAGGATCTTTTTCTAATCTGCGCTATAAAATAATTAAATTAAATCTAGAGTGGGTAAGTTTTGTCCCTCCTGGTTATCTCTAGCATCTAGATTTATATCTCTGTATGCAAGGACAGGAGTGATTAGTACTGGAGAAAACAAAGTCTGCTCTCCCTCTACCACCAAAATAAATGTTTTTCTGGTTTCTGAAAAAGCACCAAGTCTTGCAAATGGCAGGTGAGAGTGGTTTGGATTGTTTTGATCTTGTTTTAAGACAGTGATTTATAAAACAATTCAAATTGCACATCTAGAAACGGGTGAAGAGTAACTCAGCGGGAAGAACTACAGCATCAAAACTGTCCCTTGCACCTGCAGGATGGGCTCTTTCAGAAAGCAAGATGTCTGGCTTAACTGCCGGAAGGTCAGCTTTTAATTATTACCATAATTAATCTGAGTTTGATCTTTTTTTTAATCTACTCAGCAGTGACAGAAGGAATTGTTGAAGAAACCCATTAAAAGCAGGACTCTTCAGCAGAGCAGGGAGCCGTTCCTGGGCTCTCCGAGGAGTGGGCAGGCGAGTGAGGGCTCAGAAATAGCACATTGGGCTGACAACAGCATTTAGGACCTCAAATACCACTCTAAGACAGCCTGAAACCTCCAAACTATCGAAAAGTTGGACTGTGCATTTGATGTGGAAGTCTTGGGTGAGAGAGTGGCATCCCAGTGTGCTAACCGTGCTGGTGGCATGAAGCCCACTTCATGGGGTTTCCCATTCAAGGGTCTCAAATGAAATCCGAACATCCCAAGACTGAACCTGAATTTGCAGTAAAAAGCTGTTGGAGACTACGGCAGCAGTGGGGTAAGTGAATGAGAAACAGCTGTGTCCCTTTCAAAACAGATCCACATTAAAAACAGTATGTCTTTCTCTTCAGCAGAAAAATGTTTAGTTTTACAAGATAAAAATACATTTGTTTCCATGCATCTGCCCTTCTACAATTGCTTAAGAAAACACCTAACTTTGGTAGCATCACTGTAGAATAAGTGGTTTAAAATCTCTTGGTGTGTGTTCGTCATGTTTCTATGGATAGTTCCATAGCATGAAGTTTGTTAGTGTTTGAATAAATAATTTTTTTCAGACAAAACAACTAACTTCTATGTGATTTAAAGAAGGCATTCTGCAAATACTGCCTTTGCTTTGATATGGTCATATCTGCACCACGTGAGTAAGTGTATTAAAGATGACCAAAAGTATTCTGACCTGCTGGGCTGCAAGCTAAATATGAAGTCACTGTAAAACTATTTGCAAGACTGCAACTTTGTTTCTTAAGTTGAAAAGAGAGGGTTGAAAGCTGAGTGCTTATCCATGGGAATGCCTGAACCACCACCACATGATTTTAGATGTAAGAAAATAAATGTTGCGAATCTGTGGGTCTAAGGGGGTAATCTGCTTTCCACTGGCACGTAGGATAGGTCACCACTTACAATAACAAAAGCAACCCCATCCACCAAAACCTTCAAACCTGGCATCACCCTCCCCAAAATCTGTGCTCACTTTTCATTGCTACTACTTTTATGTTTGTATTGTGGTGAAATCCAATGCCCTGTTGCCTGTTTAATTTTTGAGAGAGACTGCTGTGCAGTCTGTCTCACGTGGTGAGACTCTGATGATGAAAAATGTAGCAGAAAACTGGCAGGTCAAATGAGGAAGCGGTACAGATGTTGCTTTTGTTTTTCAGGGTGAAACAAGGTGCTAAATAATGGGAGGTTTTGTGTATTGCTTGAATTTTGTATATATGACCAGGCATAACCACACTGTGCAGATCAGGACGATGAATTGATAGGCAAGTGGGCAGCTGACAGCAACTGATGCGGGGGTTCATAAGGGAGGTTATTAAGGGCTGTAGAGAAGGGGAATGCAAGCTAATTGTTTTGATTCTCCTGGTCTACAGCAAGAAAGGAAGCCTTCACTTCTGCTGATCCAGTCACGGCTCTGCCACCTTGCTTGCTGCGATCCCGATGAGAAAATGAACCCTCTGACCATAATGTGCCATACAGCACTGGCTGCCCGGGCCTCACGGGTGTGCTATAAAAGCCCTGCCTCGGTAAGTGCTCTGGTCTCTCCCAAAGGGCCGTAGCCGCTGTCCTCGCTGGGCTGGGGCAGCGTGGGGCTCCCGGGGCTTCCACTACTCGGTAAGAATCCGAGCTTCAAAATAACTACCTGACATTTGGAAGAGGGTGGCCAAAGAAACAGCAAGGTTGGTTTCCTGGGCTTCTGAGAACTGTTTTCATATTCACTTCTCACAGTAAAGAATTAAAATTGCTATTTTGTTTGAATCTATAGTTTTTGTAAAGCATGCTCCCCTCTAAGGAAATTGCCACAAACCCACATGTTCAAAAGCCGAACATCATTTTTCTGTATTAGAGTATGCTATTATCCCATGTAATCTCTGTATTATAACTAATTAATGTAGCTACACCTAATTATTGAGTTAGCTACAGGTGAGAAAGAGCTTATTTTTAATGAGATTTTTGTTTGATGGAAATGAATGGATTCTCCAAATGGCATGTCCTTTCATCCAGAATTATTTACTGAGAGTTGGATATCATAGTGAAGTAGGTTGTGTTTTGTTTTGTTTCTTCCAAATAGAATGCAAAATATAATGTGTGGTAACTTAGTTGACTGCTCAGAAGCAAAGAGTGCTATTTGAGAAGAGGCTTTGAGCGATGACTCACGTTTTACTAGGATTCCCAAATGTAAGAAACTGGGAGTGCAGACAATAGTGCAGAGGTATTTATGCTTTGGTAGCAGTGATGTGACTGAGGGTGGCAATAAAGTCACTGCTTGGAACCAGGCATCTGGGAGAGGTGCATGTATCTATATAGTGCATTAAAAAAACCCTAGAATAGTGTACAGGTACAGCTTGTGAGCAGCCCTCAAATGATGTTAATTCACTGCACAGGTGATTCTGGTCTAGAGCAGGCTGGTGCTGCTGTGCCATAAACTGTTTTCTCTCTCGCCTGGCTGGCATTAGTACTTGGGATATTGTAACCAAAATCTGAAAGAGAAAAGGATGTCCCTTTTGCTGGTCTCAGTAAGATCAAAGAGCAATACACTCTTACGATAAGATTGGTGTCACAACTTGAAGCCAAATGTAGTCCTAAACATTATTTATTGGCTCATCCAAATGCAGACGAATAGTTTTCCAACTTATTATGGAAATAACATTGTTTACTTGCCATCTGGTTATTATACATTATTTCCTTTTCCTTTCCCCCCAAGTTAAAATGAAGATCTTTTGATTAGCAGCTACAGTAAAATGTGACTGATTTATTTGTGCGAATTGCTGTTTGCCAAGTACATTGCTGTAGCAAAAGTACTGTTTGTTATGACATTGTACTGAGTCACTTGTTGATGCTATTTGAGGGAGAGAATTTAGTTAAAGAAACTGGAACAGGATGTTCATTTTATTTCAGTACTTGTAATCCTGAGTCATCTCTGATAGCTGATGAAGTACAGCAACTCACATTTTAGACAGGGCTTCTCTTAACATAATCTGGGGATGCTGTAATTTGATAGAGGGTGGAAAAATACACAGAGCTGATTTTATGCAGAGAGGTTTATTTTAGTTGTCACTCTCTGTTGAAGCACTCTTAAGCTTTGCACATCTGCGGCACTTTACCATGTCTTTAAATATTTTGTAGTTAGGGTGAAACAAGAGCCAATGTGTAGATAGCACACGGCTGTGCAGGTATTGGGATTTTGAGGACTCTGTCTCAAGTATGTGGGTTCTGGCTGTTGAGATCGGTTAGGCTGCTTCTTGGTTGATCATGTTGGCTGCCTTATGGTTTGCTTCCACTGCACAAATAGGAAGTCCAGAGGTGTTTGGTTGTGTGCATGGGAAGCGAGGAAGCAAAGGGAAAGTTATTGCTCATGTCAGAGGTTGAATTCAAATTTTAAGTGAGATTTTGGATATAATTTTATGCAAGCCTGTTCATCTGTGGGAGTGTGATTATTAAGGCGGCTATCAGAGTAGTATGAAACATTAAATGTGTATTATTATTATTTCCTGTATGAATTTGTTAATGATGGTAAGATCCTGAAATTGAGCATATTTCGTCTTAGGAGCCCAGAGACTTTTCAAAATAATTTGCATGTATTTCTTCAGCTTCACTTTGGGGTAGCAGGCAGCAAATCTTTAAAAGCACAGAGTACTTAGGGGCAGAAAATAAAGAATATTGACTCCATTTAAAGGTGTGGGAAGAATTTTGTAGGAAGAATGTGATTATTAGATTTGGAATTTGACCAGGATCACGATACTGCTTTAAGTGAGGGAAAATACTATACCGTGAACCTTGATCAGAGGATATAAGGATGTAGTTTCTCTTTTAATTTGGATGCATGCATGTTCAGTAGTGCAGTTAATGTTCTTGGTACCAAGGTGACAAGCTGGCTGGGAAAGCAAAATGATACCACTCATCTCGTGCAGTTTTTGGGTTTCTTTTGGGATCCTGCGGATCCAGACAGCCAAGTTTGGTCTGGCACTGGTACGGCAGCATGCCTGTCCAAAGGCTTCTCCTTTCACCCCTTCACCTCCTGACATTCCCAGGAAATGTGTGTGAGCCAGGCAGCAGAGCAGCTAAGAAGACTGCTTCACCCCTTCATAGGAAAGTACAATGAATACAGGGAACGTAGGTAAAACTGTACATTTAAATTATCTGCAGTCAAGTAGTGAAATACACTCATCCCTTCTGGCACTGTTGCTAATTTATATTTAAAGCAATATGAATTTCATGAGCATTTTAAAAAATCATATTTTAAACTCAATTTGCTGTCAACTCATTTGATGTTTTGTGTAAAGTCATTTGCTGTAAACAGGTTATTGAATATCAAAAGACTTGTCTCATACATAATTTTTGGAAAGAAATAATATTATAATAAAGATGAGAATCTGGCCCTCGTGAGTCGGCAAGCACTTTCTGGATCACTGCAGTTCTTTGGTGCTTTCTTTATCACAGTCAAGGGAGTGTTCTGGGCAAGGAACATTCGAGAAACAGTCAACAATAATAATATTGTTTTCTAGGCTACAGTAGGTTATTCTGTAATTAACTACTGTTATATAATATATGAAGAAATACATCAGTGTATTTTTTTCCAAATATAAAAAGAGAGTTGGAAGAAAATGGATTAAAATACCTCAAATCTGACAGACCTTTCAAGTTGTAGAGCTCATGCAGAGTAATGGACTGGGTAATATTAATAGGTATGTTGAAAAGCTAAGACATATTTGTTAAAAACTGTTGAAGAAATAACTGCTGTATTTTCTTGGCATGGGATTCTTACCTGTGCTTGGAGATTGCTGCTATTTGGCAGATGCTGCACTATGTAAAACTGAGCATCAAAGCTGGTATGAAGCTGAATCCTTTGCAAAAAGAAATAAATTGGTCTCTGGATGTGACCAATTTCTCTTCCAAGTGCTGAGTAATGTACCCTGGGTGTAAGCATATAACATACAAGTAAGCTGCTTGGGCTCTCTCAAAGATTTGATGGATTCCTATCATAGTAGATCAGGCCAGTAAGGTTGAGCTTTTTATTTATTCACTTATTTATTCACTTATTTATTCATTTATTTGTTCATTTATTTGAACAAGCTGTGTTGGGCTTCTCCCTCTGTCTTTGAAAACTGCCAGAAAAAGTAGTTTCCAAATTTTGAATCCCTTTTATTGTAGTTGCATGTGGTGCATCAATATAACATAAACACTGAAATAATCTCTATTATATTAAAGGTCATTAGGGGCAACTGGACATTGCACTGAGTAGAACTGAATTGTACTTTTGGCTTTCTCCAGCAAACTGCCTCCTTATTGATACAGGTTTGAAGCAGTTTTACACCTTAATGAAATTTGAAGCTAAACTTTGAAATCCCAAGCTCCCAAATTTTCCCAAATCAATGTTTTTTTCTCAGCTGCTGATTGCCCTGGAAGGATTTGTGTGTTATTTCAATTAGGGAAGGAAGCTCCACCTAATTGCTAAGCGTCAAAATGCCCTAAAAAGAAGTTCTGAGCTTGAGGCAACTCAGCTGAAGCCACTGAAGCATCTCTGAAACAGCACCATCATGTCCCACCTCTGAACCCACCGTGGTGCCCCTCTCTGGTTGTCCCCAAGGTTTGCTGTGCATGTCTTGTGGCACTCAGAGACGTGAAGACTCTGGTACAGGGCTTGGACAAAAGAGTTGTCCAGCATTTCCCCTTCCCCACTGCTTCTGGGCTGGCTCTAGATGTGGTACCTGTGGCCAGAGCTTTCTCCTTCTGAGCCAGAGGTTTTGAGCTGGTTCCGGCCTGCTGCAAGCCCACTGGATGAGCTGACGGCAGCAGTGCCCACACATACATTTAGCCTCCTTCAGCTATGTGTGTTTCAGTATATTGTTAATGAGGTTAGAAAAGACTTGGGAGCCAAAGGGTTTGTAGGCAAGGAGATCAAAGCAGACCCATGCTGCAGGGGCAGGAGAGAAGGATGAGTCCTGGCCGGGGCTGAAGGAAAACCCTGTTACTGCAGAAGGTGGAGGGTGGTGGTCACCACCAAAAGGAGAAAACAGTCTTTGCACTTTGCACCATGCATTTTATAGCTGTTGGGTAAGTTCTCACTTGGTGGGTATTGGCTCTGTATTTTCAGTGGAGCTGATCTGACTTAAAACTTGATGGAGATGTGACTTAATGTGTGTGTCTGAGAAACAGGTTCATTGCAAGGGACGGGGAGGTGCTGTACAAATCCTGGGTGTTTGTGCGGTAGTGCTTTCCCCTGTGTTCCTTTTATGAAGAAAATGAAATGAATCCCTGAGGGTCATAGACAACCGGGCCTAGTCTGAAAATGCTGACACTGTTGCCTTGATTTGATTCTTGGGAAAAAATCCAGAGCAGGTAGAAAGTGGAGCATGAGCCAGGCAGAATGGGGAAAATGGGAATAAAACCAGCTTTCCCCAGCAAGTACACGGCTTTGAAGGAGTAGGAGTGTAATGTGTGCTGGTAATGCTGAAGCTTGCAAGTTAAAATTGTTATAATATGAAGCAAATCCACAATAGCCACAGCAGGAAGCTCAGTGCATTACAGTGGAATTAATACACTATTTCTGTGGTCAAAACGCGGGGCATGCTGAAAAGCAGCTAAATCATCTGGGAACAGCCTAGCCATAAACCCCGTATTCCTTTTGAGCTCTTGTTCTGAGAGCGTTTGACATCTCCTTTCCCACTCTGGGGAAAAGCAAAAGAAAAGCTTCCCAGCGCCTGTGTGCGGGGCAGGACTGATAACCATCTCGGTCACGCCAGCTCTGTACTTTGAGAGGCTGCGGTGTCCTCAGGGTCACCGAGATGCCTCCTCCACAGACCAGGGCCTGAGGGCAGTGAGTGGTGGCCAAAGGTGAGGAAATAGCATCCTTTGGTCATTGGCAGGCATTGCGCTGACTCTCCATCATGTTCAGCGCTCATAGCTGCAACTGGTATTCAAAGAAGTTACCACAGATGTCACCACCTGGGACAGCCTCCCAAAGTGTCCATAGTGCTCTGCTACACACAGAGGAGAGATGATGCTGGCAGAAAGTTTTATATAACATAGTATTTCTGATGATACCAATGTCTGAGTGCCTGCTGTGAAGTGTGCAGAAAAGGCTCAGCAGTACGGAGGTGCCAAGGATGGGCATCCCTTTGCTGCAGGGCCAGTGGAGTAGGGGTAAGCTGAGAGCTTCCTATACAGTAAGAATAAATTAAATTGGAGAAGACGTCATCTTTGAGTTCTTGAAATACATGAGAAGGAGAAAGAAAGTTAATTTCAAGCATAGGAAGTTCTCTCTGGCCAGGGCTCTTTGTGACAAGGAATCCAGAAATGCCTGAGCCAGAGGTGAGGAGGCACAGGACCTCCTCTGCAAAGCACAGTCACTCACGAAGGGACAGCAGCACACCTTGGTCACCCCGGTGGCCTCCAGGCTCACCCACCGTGCTGGGATGGGTGGACGTGTAGGAGGGCAGAAGATAGAGTCAGGTCAGGCGCGCCCTGGTGTCTGGTAAGATCAAACGCTGCTTTTTCAGGCATATTATAATGTAAGATGCTGGAAGTACAATGATGAGTTTCCATACTAAGGAGCACTGCTGAATTGCTGTGTCGGGTTTCTGGCCCTAAACCAATGGCTCTGTCGTGTCGATAGGTGGTGCAAGTTTGCTACAGTTTTTGGAAAGCTGGAGCATTTTTTCAAAGATTGCAGTACACATGTTAGGCTAATAGTGGGATCAGAGAAGGAAAAGCTAAACACTGTGCCAGCTGTAAGTAAAAGCTGAATCTTAAATATAATCACTCTAAATAGTCTGGGCAGTACCAAAACAGCAGAGGCAGTGTCATGTCATGTGTGTTACTTCCATAGGTGCTTGGAGTTGTGCCTGGTAGACGGCATTTAGACAGGTCTTGCAGCAGAGGGACAAGGCAGACAGCAGTGAACTCCCAAGGGTAATGACCAGGTTGGTGGGAGCCCCGGTCTGCTTCTGGGGGCTCCTCCAGCCTCACTGCCCAGCCTAGCTACTGCAGCTGAGAGGGTAAGCCTTGCTAACTCACAATGAGCTCCTGGAGAAAAAAGGCTGCAGCAGGGAGGACAGCGAAGCAATTAGACTGTTAGTCTCCATGTTCTGTATAGCATTAAGTGGTTATGACAGAAAGTGGAAACCTTGCTGATGCTGAGCAGAAGTGACAAAACCCCTGGTGTCAGCTAAACCAGCTATGACTTCTAAAAAAAAGAAAAAAAGAGTATCTAAACCAAAGCTGGGTGTCTAACAAGTCCTTGCACACTAAATGTGCAATTGTGTAGTTTGCTGATCAGACTGTAAACGTGTCCTGTAAAGTCTGCAAATGGTTGTGTTGCAGGTCTGGGAAATCTGGTATAAATCAGAGAGGCAGAGTTAGTTTGCAGGAGCACAAGGCCATCAGGACTTCCACTGCCAGAGGAGCTCTGTCCTAGTGTTTCCAGTGGTTAACTGTGGGGTTCTGGAGTCTAAATTTATTGTATGGAAATATTTCATTCAGCTTTTTCTTCAAAATAGATACCTATGGATAGCTGTTTGCAGGTCCACCCAACAGCAGAAGAAATTAATGCTCAGACCCTCCAATGTTTAATGTAAGGACACTATGAAGTCGAGGAGAGAGAAATGTAAGCGGTGCAGTCTGTCTGGAGGAATATTTTCTAAAAGGGTTTGTTTCTGTGCCCTGTAGCTGGCAGTCATCCTGCTCACAGCTGTCCAGGGAATGATGATTTCTCTTTGCTGCGGCTTTCAAGGTTTTTAACTGTGTCTGTTTCATATTGAAACAAAAAAAAATTCTTTTGGACTGTTTTCATCAAAATGGAAACATCTGGTTTGGGTGTAAAAATAGCCTGTGTGTTCTCAACGCAGTGCACATTTTGCTTCTGCTTGTCCTGATGTGCAAGAGCATTAGGTGCAACTACTGGGAGACTCAGGTGTCCCCCAGTCACTGTGGCACCAACCTGCAAAACCCCTGGTGTGTGCATGTGCCTGCCTGCACCCTGTCCAGCCTGCCTGCACCCTGTCCAGCCTCCCTGCCTGCTTTCCCGAACAGCTTTAATTGAAAGCAGTATATGTCCAAGCTGAAAGGTTTTCTGGAAAAGCAGTATGTTTCAGGAAAATGTTGCTTAGTTAAAAATGTCTCAAACAGCAAGAACGCTCCTGGCAATAGGAGTAGTGGAGATAACAGGGTTTAGACAGCTTTTCTACTACATTGTTGCTTTGCTACATTTGTGGATTAATCAAGGCCTTTGCCAGATAGGATGGAAGAGCAAAGTTAAGGCAGATCATGCTCTCATATCTCTTGTCATTCATTCTCTCCCTCCCCTTCCCAGCTGCTTTTCCTGACACAGCAGAGTTTTGAACAGGGCGACAGCTTTCTCCTGCTGCTGTTGAAGTCAAGCTGCAGGAAAAAGCTGCAGTGATCTCCGGTCACCGCAACCGAGGAGCAGACCTTGCTGTTGTCCCTGGCTTCCCTGCCGGGTGGGCAGGTCCTGCTCCCGACCAACGCGTGACCTGCTGTGCCAGGTGGGATGGGTCACCTCACTTAATAGCGTGCGATTCTCCCATCGATGAATTCGGGGATGACGGCACTCTCCAGTGAAATGCAGAGCGCATCTGAGATGGATGGGTGAAAATGCTGCATTAAGATCTCTTGCTAATAATCCTTGATTAATGTGGTTATACTGTTATTGTTAAAGGCTGTTGCTGGACAGGATTAAGGAAGAAAGACCTATGAGAAGCAGGATTGGCTGTGAGTTATCTCCCTGTATCTTTTAATCTCTCATGTGGTACAGCCTGATGTTTTCAAGTCTTCCTTTTGAAATGGCAGATAGAAACATATTGCTACTGTCTGGAACCTTTAATCTTCAAATGGAAATAAGCTTTTCTTGCAGAAGTAGGCTGCTTTTTCAGATGCTTTCAGAAATGCTGATGTTGTGCCTTGGTAGATCTGGCTAATTAAAAATGAGCTCCTGTCAATCAAAACTATTACATTAATGGTAATGGAAAAAATGCAAAGTGCAGCTCTAGTAAATCAGTGTTAGGGAGAAATGTACCTCATTTCCTCTGTCTGATTCACTCAGGAAGAATTTAGGTTTTTATTGTGAGTTTTGACATTCACAGACTTTCTGTTATGAATTTTACCTCTTTAATTCCTGTTGGCTGCCCAGATGACCCATGCGAGTTTATTCAAAATACTTCATTATTTGCCCAAAGGCTGGGAAGGGCATTATGAGGTCTCTCCTTGAGGTCTCCGCTGGGCTGAGTCCAGCTGGGGTCAAGACACCTCCTCTTCCTCCTCCTCGTACCGTCTACATTCCCGGCCCCTTGGGAATACCTGGCTTTAGCAGATACTACATTTTGCTCCCTGTAAAAATGGGCAGAACTGAATCTGTAGCCCCAGGTTTTCTACCCTACTGTTAGTCCCCTGAGCTGTGCCATTCCCCAGGGTCTGTTTGCTGTCCTAAATGACAGTTGACCCTGATGAGGCTGGATCCTTTTCTGGAGAGGCCCATCTCACTGGCTATGACTGGCCGAGAAGGCACCTAACTTAGGCCCCCTGGTTAAGCACATACAGACAGGGAAGTATTTTTACTCCCTCCCTTACACCCTTTGTGTGTATTTGGCTTTTTAAAATCTATTTCTGCACCAAATAGATCGGTTGTTGCAGTGAAAGATATTCCGAGTATAGAGTTTGATTTAGAAGTGCACACAAGAAATGCTTATAAAGATACCTGATGGTCAAGGTTTGAAGGTTATAAGCGTGCAGTGTTATGGTTGTGTCAGCTCTGTCCCTGGCTAGCAAGCCTGTTTTCAACAAAGACACAAACCAAAGCAAACCTGCCTTTATATATGGAATTTCTCAAATGTTGGTATAAAGACTCCAGGTGCCTTAATGATTAATTAGACACAAAATGGCAAATATGACCGCCTAGCAGCAAAAACTAATTATATGCAAATAGTGAATTAACTCAGCCAGTGTAAACTCAAAAGACCTGAAAGCAGCAAAATGATTTAAAAAAATATTTCTTATCCCCTCCCCGCCCAAAGCAACAAACAAACCCTGACCTTCCTCAGAACATCCTTGTATAGAGAGACTCTTTGACTTCCTCCTCTTTTCCTCTATTTGCTAACCCCCAGTATCACTCTTTGTCACTTAAACTTTTCAATGGCAGTGTCCCCCTGCTTCTGTCTTCCCCAAGCTCCTTCCCCTGCCAACTCCTGTTTTCTCTGTCTGCCGTTCCTATCCCTCCGTTCTTTTTGAATTAATGCTCTTCTGTTCTGCCCACATGCATGTTCTTGCATCCTGCAGTCCAGTACCACTTCCCTGGTTCTTCAGCTGCTGCCTTATCCCTTCTTTCCATTCTTGCCTTAAGCACTCTGGTGCGTCTCGTTTCTCCTGCCTGTCTGCAGCCCCACTGCAACCGTGAGCTAAAAATCCTCGCCTGGGAAGGTGCAACTGGGGCAATTTAATAGCAGACCTGAATGCATCAAGATGGACTACCGCAGGCTGTAAAATTCAGTCCTCCCTATTACTTAACTGTTCTTCAGATATAATTTGACACAAGCATGGTTGCACCAATTTCCTTCACAAGGTCCTACTTTAGCCTCTCTCCTTGTAGGAGCTCTGGAAGTTTAGCAGGGATCTGTGATGAAGAAGAGCTGACATAGATCCAGCATGCATTTACAGCAGAGCCTCTTGCCTTCCCAAGGTGGAGGCCTCAAAGAAAGTATCTGCTAGGGTATTCCAGTGCTCTTACACCCCTAATTACATTCTCATGACTTAATCATAAGTTGCCTTTTGCTCAGGTCTGCTTGTAACATCTTCCTCTCTTCTGCTTCTGACGTGTGGGCTTTCCCTTTAATGTAGCAGCTGTTCAGTTCCTGTCTGAGTGATGGGATTGAAATACCTGCAGACAAGCGGAGGATCTTTCAAATTCCTTTTGAAATACACCTGGAAATTGCAAATTCAGTTCTCAGATGGAAAGCTCAACTGCCTGCCACCCGAGGGAAGAAACCAGGCACGAGCTTCCTGCACAAACAGGCAAACAGCACAGATACAAAACACAGCTCTATGTTTAAAGACCTCTGCACTTCACAGTTCAGCCCTGTTCTTTTACTAGGCAGTCTCATGATAGTCAGTATTTTCCTTAAGGCTCAAGCTTCCAGTCTTGTGATCAGACTGCTTTCATTAAATAAAATCAGCCTGAAAGCATGAGGGTGCTCAACTGGGTGACACAACTCGCTTGAAAACCACAAGACAAAGATACATAGCCCCCCATTTTAAAGCTTTTTGGCTTTAGAGGTCATGATTTCTTTGGAGGAAACCAGGGTGATAATTTTGGTGTGCTATTGGCAACTATTCACAGGTGGCTTTTATTTTTAAGGTGGCACCTGAAAGAATGTTTTCCCCTGATTTTGCTTCTTTGGGATATATCTCAGGGTGGAAAGGATCATTTTGAAAAGTCTTTTTGTTTTGTATGACTTTTACATTTGAAATGTTTTTTCTTAGACTGGGAGACGTGGATTTTTAGCCGAGTTGTTTTGAACGTGGCTGTTGACCTGTGCGCTTTGAGGAGAGCACATCTTGGTTAAAGATCCCTCACTACCAGTAAAGGTTGAGGCAGCTTTTTGTCTTTTTCTGGTCATGTCTCCAACATGTGTGTGTTGAAATAATTTTCCTTTGGATGATGAGAACACACAATGAACAAATGAGATTCTTGAGCATCCTTTGTGCTCTGTTGGGTCCCCCCCCAGATTTGATTTTTTGATAGTGAGAAAAGAGAATGTGTCCAAGTGGGGAAGAAAACAAACCTGTATATAACAGCTCTAAGCTAGGATGAAAAATGCATACAATAAGCACCCTTTATTTCCCACAGGTCCTGCAGCAAAGCTGGGAAAGGTCTGCCTTATCTTTCTAAGGAAAAAACACGATGTACTTTTTAAAAAATGTTCTTGAGTGTTTAAGTTAAAAAACCTTTGAATTGAATTACAAAAAATCATATACAGGTTACCTTTATCATCTGTTTAATGAAAACTAAAGCAAATCTGTGGACAAAGTAAAAGGTTAAGCTCTAGCAGAAACTTGGCAATGAGTTTGGGAAGTCGAAAACCTTGAGAACTGTGTATTTGGATCATGCTGTCATCCAGTGATGAAAAATCTCCAGTCACCTTCTCAACCCTTCGCTGTATGTGATACATTTGTCATTCTACTGCATATTGTGAATTCACCTGGCTCAGATTTATGCACATATAAACATTATAATGAGAAGGAATTACTGCTGCCACCAGTGGATGTGTCTGGCCGGCTGCCAGGGAGTTCACTGATTGCTGGGGAGATGCCAGCGTTTATGAAAAACGAGTATTCTTTCAAATCACAAAATTGTTTTTGATTGAGGAGGAAATATGAATAGCTGCAGTGTCTGTGATGGTCAAATAAGTTTACTCTGAAATCAGTGCTCGGCGCTTTGATTGGCAAACCGCTCGACCTCTGTTGGGGTTTTTGGGCCTGATTTTCTGGTGCGCAGAGTGCTGCTGGTTGGGACTCAGCTTGCGCAAAGGGGGTCTGGTCTGCCGGTGACCAGCAGCCCCGCCAGGCTGCTCCCCTCTGCACCATCTGCCACTCCTTCCTGAGCTGGATCCTGCTGTTAATGAGTAGTGGAAAAGAACTTTGGTCTGGAGGACATCTAGAAATATTCCATATTTCCTTTAGTTGGTTCTAACACCTTCTCCCCTTTGCCACGTGTGATCCTGCTTTGGTTTGGCAGCTTTACTTTGGTTTCTTTAGTTTGGCTAGGCTCGCTTTGCCCTCCTGTGGCTGACAGAGGATATTCAAGAGGTCTGTACGGTGGCTGCCCCGGGCTGATTGATCCCTGACATCAGTGCCCTCCAGGGCTGGAGTTGCCCACAAGCCCAACTCTTCTGCTCAAAACAACTCCTTGATGGTTGTGCTCAGTGTTTAGTACTTGCTTTTAAGGGTAAACAGAAATGTCTTGTCTTATCATTTAATGAAGAGTTGTAAACTCGTGATTACTTATCGCCTGTATTGTTTCTAACATCACTAACTGGAGTAGCTAATAGATACAATTGGTTTAGGATTTATTTCCTCACCGAATTCTTACGCAGAGAAAACCATTGACAGTTCTTTCTCTGAACCCAAATAATGATCACTTCAGACAAAGGAATTCACAATAACAAAAGCTTCCTTGGTAAGAGATGAACCATTCAAATTCACTTCTTGAAATCCATGTAATTCTACCCCAAAATAATGTTAATATTGTTAACCTCCTGCAGAACTGTTGCATCCTCAGCTCTTCAGATCTGTGGCTACTTCTGAGGCCTGTTGTTGATGTTGGTTCAGTTGTTGGTTTGTTTTCAGTTGCTGACTTGTTTTCACAAGGTAATAAAATATACTGAGAGTGATAAGGCTGGGTAACTGCTCACTGGCTCTGCGGGTTGTTGCCTTCTCCGATGCTGCCGAAGTGAGTTGTGTTGTCAGTGTGCAGGATGGCTTGAGCAGATGCATGGAAACACACCACCTCACATGGCCCCCGTGATGGTGGCACATGGCTTTCTCCATCTGTCTCATGCAGGCATGGGGACGTCATCTCCTACTCACTCTGATTAAGCAGCTGGGACTTCAGGGTGATGTTAGATTGAATTTCTCCTGAGAAACTGGAGGTGTCACACGTGAGAGTAGGAAACGGCTTCCAAATTTATAGCTGTTGCATGTCAGGGTGACTTATTGGAAGTGGAACAGGTTTTTTTTTTTCATTGGCAGGTACAATTTTTAATGTGAAGATAAGAAAAATCTCATGTTTTAATAGTGATGAAAAGAAAATTACTGAAATAAGGGAAGCTGATGATCTTTGCATTTGACCCAACTGGGGTCAGCAGATACTTGTTGGCTATGTTTCCAGTTTCAGCATGGTTCAAGGGTATCATTGGGATATTTTGATTTCTAGGTGGGGAAATAAGAGGACAGCATGAACACACATAAAATAAAGCCTTCTTAAGAAATATGTCTTTAAAATACTGTAAATGGATTAGTAATTAACTGGTACTTCATTTAAGATAGTTGAAATCTAAGCAGCTTAGGTCAGGTAAGGGTTCTTATTCTCTGGTATGTCTCTGTAGTTCCCTATAAATCTCTTAACTGTAAGGTTTGTGGAGAGGAAAAAGGGAAGGATAAGGAGAGCAAACTTTGAGATGTATGAATTGCAGCACTTCAAAATAAATAAAAGCAACTGCTTAAGATAAATGCAATAGACTAAAGAAAGCCAACTGATAATGCAAGGAAAAGCAGTTATTAAAGCAAGTAGGAGCTCTTCCTTTCCCTGCTGTGCAAATGCTGCTACCCCAGGTAAGCTGATTTCATTTGGTACCACATGCTCATTTCTCTGGCTACGGTGCCAGCCAAGGGTGACTGTTTTCCATGCAGAAGTCTGCGTTGTAGAGATCTGAAGTTAGGTGAGACTAATCCCACCACGTATGTCATATGCTCCATAGTATTAGGATAAGATCTTTAGTGGATCCTTTTCTCCTATTTCTGAGCTTTAATTACCGTTGCAAGAATCTGCTATTGGCTATGCATCCTTCTGGCAAAATTCCTGAAACATGTTCTCGCAGTTTGTTGAAGATGAATTCTGGGAAAAGTTGGGAATTTCTGTTCAAAGCTTACCCAAAATTATGCGTTTGATGCATTTGGCATAAAATACTCAGAGTTTGGGGGTAAAATTGATTTTTCCTGTTCTACAGTAATTGTAGGTAGCCACAACTTCTTGTCCCTCCTACAGATACAGCACACTTGTTCTATTGCTAAGCTCCAAAAAACTCAAGTATTATAACTTCTTTGAGAGTGACAGTAACAAAATCTCTCCATTTAATGCTGGAGCCATATTCCTTTTTTGCATCTCTTTAATAAAGAGCGTGTTGAGGACTCTGTACCATATGGCTTTTGCAGCCAAAAGCCCAGATGCAGTAACTGGTGCATTCAAATGGTGAAGAACCAGTTTCTTGGCTGCAGCAATAATGATTGAATATGGCTTAACTGAAGATGGGTGCTGTGCATTGGAAGATATGTCCCTGCCTGCAGCCATGAAATTTCCAAAGCAGGACTGGGACCTGAATGTGATTATAATGCGAGTCAGAATGTAATTATGAATGCAGGAGGGGATGTGGGAGTGCAAACTGTGTTTGATATGGTAAAATCTTCAGCGTGCTGTAGTTCTCAGCCTGAAGTTCTGCACCTATTGAAGATTTCCAAAGTTGGAGCTTTGGAGTTGCTTTAATGTGAAATATTTATTTTTACATTACAAAGAAAATAATGGCCTAGGAAAAAGAAAACCCAACCTAGGGAAAGTGTTCACAAAACACCAGGATTAGGACTGTGAAAAATTGCATAGAAAATTGCTTTCAGGTCCACATTTCAGAGCCAAAGTGGCACGAGTTCTCAGATGTGACAAGCAATCACCAGCTCCTCTTAGACTCTACAGGAGCTGCTGAGTGCTCAGTGTGTGTTTGAAAATGAGGCCACTGATTTAGGCTTCTGTGTAGGGACTTAATGGCCTGATCTGA
This sequence comes from Balaeniceps rex, assembly GCA_013401315.1. Taxonomy (NCBI): domain Eukaryota; kingdom Metazoa; phylum Chordata; class Aves; order Pelecaniformes; family Balaenicipitidae; genus Balaeniceps; species Balaeniceps rex. Next base: position 111,072 of record VYZW01022482.1, read on the forward strand.
GGCATCCACTTCAGAAAGTTTGGACTGGATTCACATAAACCCTTCAAGTCAGAGTATATAATTTCTTATTTCCTGTGGCCACTCAGAGACTTAACTCCAGTTCTGCATTTCATATGCAGAGATTGCTTATAGCCCTGGAAGGAAGGGAGGTATTTTAAGCAGCGTTGTTCTGAGGACCGGTCAACCTCTTAAAACTCAGTGGGTGTTTCTGCTCCTGCAGGCTGAGGGTAGCAAAAACCGGAGTGGATGCTTGACGATGACTTGGAGACAGGTGACTTAGCAGCATCCTGGCTCCCACCCTTGCCAGTGAACAGAACTGGAGGCTCAGTGTGCAAAGGGTCTTCAGAGGGTCTAGTCCCACCACCTTGTCCAGCTACAGGCATGTCATTCCTGGTAGGGACTTGTCCAACCTGCTCTTACAAGCATCTGATGACAGAGACTCCTCAGCCTCCCTGAGCAATCTTGCTAGTGCTTCATGGTGGCTACTGTTAAAAAGCATCCCCTCTCCCCTTCTGATGTTCACTCTAACTTTCTTTGCTGGTATCATAGATCATTACTTTTCCTCCTTCCTTTAGGGAGATAATAACTAGATGATCCCTTCCTAGTTTTGTAAAGTCCTTCTCATAACTGACTGCTAGTAAGTTTTCCTCCAATCTTCGTGCAGGAAGGTCGAAAGAATTATGACAAAAGTATCATGTATCTTCTGTTCCTTGACACTCTTGGCTCTCTCCAGTTTGGCCCGTAGCTTTCTAAATGCAGTATTTCAGCTAAGGTCTAAGGACTGCTGGGTTTGCTGTTATTGTTACTCATGAGGATTACTTATAGATACTGCATTTTATCATGTCTTTTTGCAGCAGCATCACTTTGACTCATATGCATTTTATGAATTCTTACAAACATCCCAGAAGCATTCCTGCACCACCGCCTTGCCCTTCCCTGTTTCATACAGGTGCTTATTCTGACTAAGTGTAGGCAACTGCCTTTTTCTTTACTAGATTACAAGCTGGGATACATTTTTAAGACTTACATGTTTAAGACTGTTTGTTCTTCTGATTTGCCAAGATCATGTTCATTCTAGCTCTGTCTTCGAACTTCCTTAAAGCTTTTGTCATCTGCAGAATCAGTAAGCATGTTCTTTTCCATCATCCAAATTATTTACGAAAGTGTTCAAGTCACCCAAGACAGATCATCATGGAAAATATCTTTTCAATTCGACAATGAACCACTGATACTGCTCTCTGAGGACAGAGTATCTTCTGCACTCGAGGTCATATTTCCTTCTTTTTTTTTTATGGTTATATCTGCAAAGAAAGCCTTGCTGAAGGCAAGATATGTATCATTGCTCCTTTTTTAATAAGAAGGGGAGCACAAGATGATCATGGATGGTCATGCAAGTTTTGTGCTGTCCTACTATCTGATCCCATTAAGCCAGGGACAAACTTGATGGACAGGCCAAGGTGGAAGGAATGGGCACATGGGATTTTCCTTTCCACATTTCTTTTCCTCTGAGTCCTATGGGATCTGGATGACCAAGGCTAAGACAGAAGAATACATTCTCACGTTAGCCAGCATGCAGGTGAGTCCGCTTCTCGTGGTTCCTTAGGTGTAACCCTGTACCACATCCTGACCAGGCTGCCTTTACACAAACCCAAGGCACTACTGCGTTGACTGGACACACTCTCGTGCTACCCTGCCAGCCTTGACCTACTAAACAAGGCCCAGGACCTTGGGAGTGCAGCACCACGCTAGCAGTTTTAATTGCTTTCAGCAAGGACTTGAAACTCAGCCAGAAAATGCACCAGCTCTGAAAGTTGCTGTCTCAGCAGGGCTGTATTGAAAGGAGGTTTAATGAGGGGAACACAGATGGAAAGCCACCAGAGAACCACTGCCAGAGCGCTGGTCATTTTTAGCCCTTTTTGCCACTGGTGCCCCACACAGTAAGACGGGCCTTTGCCCCTGCCAGCCTGCAGTCTGTAGACAGACAGAGAGGTCTGAGGGAGACAACCTGGAGCAGGGGGGAGCCAGGTTATCTGCCCTGTCCCCTCTCCAGGGTCACTCCAGCCTGCAGGGCGACCTTTGTCAGAGAAGGCTTGGGCGACGGGAGCGAGCAGCCTGGCAGTGTGGAGGGGCCACGGTTGGGCTCCCCCTGCCGCGGGGCGACGGAAGGAGCACCCGGCAGGCCTCAGCGGGAGCCCCGGGGCCGGAGGAGGCTGAGAGGAAACACCTCGCCAGGGTAACCGGCTGCCAGGAGAGGCGTTAGGCCACCGGCACGGGCAGAGGGAGGGCGGACGGGAGGAGCCGTAGGCTGAACGCCGCCGGTTTGTAGCCGACCCTCAGGACGAGCGGGCGCGGCTTCCCCCGCGCCTCGTGCAAGCTGCCGGCAAGTCGCCAGGGGGCGCCGCAGCGCCGCGGTGGCGGGCGCTGCCCGCGGGGCCGGCGGGCGGGTCGTGTCCCTGGGGTTGCCGCCGCCTCACAGTGGCCGCCGCCCCGCGGCCCGCGTCGGGGCGACGTCCGGTGCGGTCTGTCAGGGCCAAAAGCCAGCTGGAGGTCCACCGGGGCTCTCAGGCGGCCAGGCCGCCGGCAGGTGGTGCGGAGGGTGGAGGCTTCATCCCGCCGAGCTGTCAGACCTCGGTTTCCTCTGTGGAAAGGCAGCCCGGGAACACCCGTGGCCTGTACGCCGCGGATGGCCTTGACGCTGCAGCGTGGGGAGCTTGTATCGGAGGGGGGCTGTGTTTCTCCCAGAGGGGCAGGCGCTCAGGAGGGGGAGAGGCTGCAGGCAGTCCTGGAGCTGGGCGAGGAGGGAGCTCATGGGGGTCAGGCTGGGCTTTTCCAGCTGTGGGAGCTGGGTGCTGTTTGCCTGCAAAATGGCTGCACCGTGACTTTGTGCTACCAGATGCGCAATAAATATTATTAGAAAAGATGCATGTACTCAACATACTGTAATTTTAAGCCAAGATCTGTGGAAGGAAGGCATAGCCTTTACATGAACAGGTACTGACTCACTCCAAATTTTGCAGGTCCAAAAAATGGCTGTCCTGAGGCATTAGCAGCCTGAGCTGTCCTGAGGGCGTAGCACTGACCTGCCCTTAGCTGGGGTGAAACCTGGGTTTTCTCGAAGCGCTTCCAACCCATGGTCCCTGTTGGGTAAGCGACCTTGAAGATCTGTAATGGTAGAGGAAGGGGAAATCCTGTGAATTGTGCCCCACCTATAAGCAGAAAAGAATGCGGAGGGTGAACTTCAATGCGTCCTTGGATTTTGCCTGTGCTACACAGCATCTCACATAAATTAGCGGTGAATCATAACACAGTGACAAATTCCAGTCCCCGCGACTGCCCCTCTTCCCTTACTTATCTGCTGGCTGCCGCCTTGCTTTGTGCGAAGCGGGTCACCAGACCATAATAGTTCAGTGGTTTTTGCACAGACAACTTAAAAGTACAGGCTGAGGAACGAAAAAAAAGAATAGTGCTGCTGATTATTAAAAGTGTGGCGTAACTCTAGTGCTGTAATAAGAGATTTCATACCATGAACGTTAGTCGCCACTAACGGGAAGCACCACATATAAATAACATTCCCATCTGGTTAAATATTTGCCACTGAAAGGTAATTCCCAACTACACATTTTTTCCTGAAGCAGATACTGTCTCCTGCTTTGGCCCAATGCTTTGCCATGCAGGCACGCAGTCTGTTGATAGTATGTGGCAAGGCATGTTAAGCATTTTGCACCGTATTCTTATCTTAATTGATATTCATAACCCTCTGACTCTTTCATGGGGGGAGGGGGGGAGAAGGCAGAGCTATGAATTAAAAGCACCCGCATATGTCAGGAATACAAAGAATGTTGATTTCTAATAGTTTCATCTTGTAAGGTATAATATAAGCTAAGCTGGAGAGTAATGCTAGTTGTTTCATCTCCTGAGGCACTTGACTCACCTTTGTGCTATCGGAGGGCAGATTTTCAGTTGAATTGAAGTGCAACAGTGGAACTAGCAATAATAATAATTCTTACTTTTGTATTGTTTCAGTAAGTGGTGCTAAGGACCTGTTCCTCAGTTCCCTCTCCTGTACTTTCAGGTTGAGTTAGATGGATCTGACATTCACAGCTTGTTAATCACCAGAACCCCAGGTAAAAATAACTGGATACTTTAAGTGCTGTAAGATTTTCTACTGACAGTTAATAACACCCTGGATGTTTTTCTTAGCTCTTGTACTGTGTGTGCATTGTAGTAGTTTCATCATTGCAGCATAAATGTGTCTTCAGCCACATTGAGATGGAGCAGGAAATGGGGTGGATATTTGAGGCTGCAACAATGGCCCTGCAAGTTTTTGTTACGTTTGGCAATTTTGTTCCAACCCATTTTATTTGGCTTATTGTTAGTGGTGAAAAATACAGTCCTTGAAAGTGCAGTGTTTCAAGCCACACAAAAAGGAGCTATGCTGTAAGGAGCGTTATGGACCTCAGTGCATCATACCACTGTTCTGCAGGGAAGGACAACTGACATGTAAATTTTATTTGTTTACTCTTAGATTCTGTTCCTGTTTTGACATCAGGGACACCGTTGCATTCAATTGATATTTCCACTTTTGAGTCACTTTTCTCATAGCAAAAAGAAAGATGCAGTTTGGAAATGGTGAATTTCAGATGGCAGGATTGTTATAGATCGAAGGACTACAATGGTGAAGAAGAGGAAGGTGGTCTTTAAGGGTTTTTTTATTTACATATACATTTTGACACTAAAATCAGAAATTGCATAATCTGATTCCTGCCATATGTATTTAGGGTACTCTTGTCTCTAACTATAACAAAGCTAAGATAAAATAGCTAGGCTCTGTGGCCTGCCTTCTGGGGAGCAGCTAAAGAAATCTCAATGGCTGCTATGTTATCAGATTCTTCAATATTAGTTGGTGTTACAGGGCATTGGTTGTCAGGTGATATTCTCATTGTTATAGATGTGATAAGCCTCTGCCAGAATTTGGCTGGCATGCAGCTGCATGGACCCAGCTCAAATTGAGAGGGATTGCTAGTTAAACGCTGGTTGAAGTTCCCACCTGGAAATTCAGAAAAATTAAACCAAACTACCTGGTGCCCAATAAGCTGACTTTCCTCACTTGCAAATGCAAATCAATTGGTTTAACAAGCAATTGATTTAACAAGCAATACTTCATTAAAGGGAATTAAGTTCCCCTAGCTGGTGCTGCTCTCATCTGCCCACATGATCCCAGAGAACAGATGCTTGGCTTTAGTTTTCCCATAGATGTAGTATTTTTGCTTGCCTGAAGCCCACAGAGTACCCATAAACGCTGATCTTCATCCAGTGGGAGATCCCGCCACTTCAGGTGCTCACCAATGTGGTCAAGGGCTGCCTGATCAGAGCCCTGTGTTGTCTGAGTTGGGGAAATTCATGATCTCATGACCTTTTTTGGGTCTCTCTACTAGGGACCACTTCCATATTGCATAGCTTCATTTACACAAAGTGTCTGGCCAGTGTCCCTGATGAGAGCTGACTTGTAACTCTAAAGCATTGGAAAATACTGCAGGCCTTGTCCGTGCATTGTTTATTGCATTCTTTATATTGACACTACATGACATAAATTCGTTCCTGGATATGCAAACTCTGCTGTAGTTGTGCTTGTTTTAGTTCTAGGGAATGCATATATTGGAGGGAAAGATTTACATGTCAGGCATGTCTTTGAATCACAGATCAGTGTGATTCACTGAGAATCACACCCATATTAATAGTTCTAGGTTTTAATATTGCTGTGCCAGTGTGCTGAAAAACGGATGTATACATCCTCACAAACACCGATACATTGAAATTTCCCTCTAAGCTGAGGGAAGAGGCTAATTTATTTTTTGCTCTACGTTCATGCCTTTCAGCATCATGAGTGGCAGCACTAGCCACAACTGATGTCACAGAGTCCATGGCTAACAAGCAGGAAAGAAAATCAGTGTTTTCACAGCCTTGTAATGCCCTATTTATTTATGTAATAGATTGAATGTCATGTACAGTTTGAAACTGCACTTAGCTTTTCTCAGGTCCCTTGATCTGTCTCGCAGCTGCGGTAGATGGTTCTCTCAGCTGCTGTTGCTGCCTCTCTAATCTGCACTTTGATTTTGTAGGCATTTCTTATCTGCTGGTTGTGGTCTGTTTGACACGTCCAGCTATGAAAGGAAAAACAGACAGCTGAGAACTCATGTGGTAATACTTCTGCCCTGGTATGAAGGAACTTTATGTTCCTTGGAAACTAGCCATATGTGTGCAAAACTGCGTGTCTTAAAAAAAATCTTATAAGCACCGAGTTATTAAATACCAGTGTTACCCTAATGTATTTTGGACTTGATTTTCAGTGGGTATGAGCTGATGTATCTCTGTTGGTATCGGTGGAGCTATATGTGTTGTCAGAGAAAACCTCAGAGCTGTGTAGTTCCTGGAGTTTTGCAGTGACCTGGTTTTACTAAGCCTGTTCATGACGATCAATATTTTTGCTTGGATGCCTGTATCATGAGGGCTGAGCCTGGGTTCCGTAACGCTCAGGTTGACCCTGGATACAAAACCCTGGAATCAGAAGCTGCACTGGACCACATGGGGTCCGATGCCTGAGCACAGCCAGCACTGCCCACGTTGCTGCTCCCTGCCCACAGGTGGTATACAGGCTGCCTCTGCAGCTGAATTGGGGTGGGTTACAGGGTGTGCTGTGTCATGGGCAGTCTAAAATTCATGGCACCACAGCCATTGGTGTAGGTGTGCTGTTCATCCTGAGCAGCGACATTGGCCGTGTGATGTGGCCCCAACACTGGAGCAACGTATAACTGCATGGGAAGCTCATTTGTTGTGAGGCACAGTCTCTCCCTCGCTGCAGCAGCCCTCTGTCTTCAGTACAGAATCTGTTTTATCTAGGCTTGTGCAGTTTTTTTAGTATATAAGTTTATTTTTTTGTGCATGCAAATTATAATTACTTTGATGTTCATAAGCAGGTTTAAAATCTGGCTCCTTTGGTTTGCTTCTAGCTCCCTTTGGGAAGCCAACTACCAAAGCCTGCTCTGGCTACCATTTTGTCTTCTGACCTGAAAAAGCTGGTGCAAAAGAAAACAAGCTGCTTCTGCTTTGCCTCCTGCTTTCCTGTGGTCTCAATGACAGAAACCTGCTCCTTCAGTGGCATAAGGCTACGGGTAAGTGTTTTGCCAGAGCTGTGATATACGTAACCAGCTGTTCATCTTCTCTAAGTGGGGAAGAAAATCACCCAGAGGAGCAATGGCTCTCCCTGAGGCTGCAGCTGACGTGGATTTATGAGGCTGTAGCAGACATAATCAAGCTATTTAGATTTCCCAAAGCAGGAAGTGAAGCTCTCCTCTGGGAACAGGCCTTCTTTACCCTTAAGCAAAATAAATCTTGCTTCCTGGGTGATTCTACTAGATGGGAGCCAAAAGCTGGGTGTTGTGCTGCTTCGGCTGCAGGAAGCTTATTTACCTGCTTGTGGAACAAGATCTGCCGAGGATGCTCAGGGTTTTATTTCACCTGGCAGGTATCACAGTCTATCCTAAACCTTTGGAAATAGCTTTCTAATGGATACTTGCTTGCCTGAGGAAAAGACAGTACTCATCCTTTCTTTCTTGCTACCTTAGGCTCTAAGCTAGCGCTAGTTTTTCTGAAATAGAGTGCTGCTTTTCCCTGAGAGGTGACCCTCATCAGCAACGACCCGTTTCAGCAATGCTTCCTGCGTAGATGATAGTGTTCAGGTACAACCAATGCTGTTGAACCTGGGGGCTGGTTAGAGAGCACACTAAATCTATGGCAAATAGTGCACAGGTGAGCTGTGCTTTTCCCGATTCTGGCATTTTCTCATTTGAATTGTTTGGAGAGCAGGGCAGGCTGAGTAGCGAGGGCCACGGGTGAACCAGGGCACAGGAAAGCATGCGTGCATAGCAGTGGCCCGTGAGAGGGAAATCTTCTCCTTCACCTCTCATGAGACTCAGAAACACAGGAACTATTCTGAGAGCAATGCCGTCTGTGCCTCTGATTGTTTGGATGCTCGCTTATCACTGTGAGGCAAGTGCCTGGATGCAATCCTCTCGGGGGGAAACCTGTTGTTGTTTCCACTATTTACTCTTTATTGTGGTAGTATCTGAGAGCCACAGTCATGGTTCAGAGCCCCCTTGTGCAGGGAATTGATTATGAGTGGGACTGGGATGAAAAGGGATGGTTCCTCAGGGACAGGCTGAAGTTTGGTATTTTTTCTCAAGTTTTATGGAAAAATACATTAGCTTCTAAATGAGTGACAGAGCTGTTGGTATTTATGGCTAATGTGAGTGATATAACTCCTTTCAGCATTTTACTTCAGGATGCGATCAGCGTAAAGCTGAGTCCTGGGAAGAGGAGCTTGTAAGCTGAGCTCCAAAAGCGTTACTACATTCAGGCGGGACATTTCAGTGGCAAATTCTGGTATTTTACCCTATGTCTGTGGTTTCAGAAAATTTTGAGGTAAAAGACAGGTTTGAGAAGGAGTGGAAGTCATCTTCAAGGGGCAAAATATTCGCCATCTGTTGGAAGATCTAGTAAGAGTGAGTTTAAGCATTTGCGTGGTGCAGGGTAAGGAAGTTGGTAAATACCTGTGGAAACTTTCATTGTTTTCTGTTAAGTGTGACCTTTTCTTACTCCTCTTTTTCTATTTTATTTTGTTGGTTGCTTTGTTGTTTGGTGTTTGGGTTGTTTTTTTTTTTTTTAAATCAGAAGCAGCTCCTTGGGAGTTACTGTAGATCTACTTCAAAATCTCTTTGTAAAGCACTGGGATTTTTTGCTTGTCTAATTCAAGCCAAGAAGCCGTGTAGTCCACAGGAAGCACCATTAATTTCAAGGAACCATTCAGCTTTAGTACAACTGCTTAGTTGAGAGTTTTTGCAATATTGAAAGTGTCAAGCTATTACCAAATTTTACATTGATTTTACCAATTGTTACATTTTTTGATAAGTGTTTTAATTGTTGACTGGAAAAGGAAATGAGTATTCATGCTCCTTCTGCTGCCTCTCCGCTTTAGAGAGAGGAGTAATTCATTATCTCGCAAATAGAAAACAATTAAAGTGTTGTTTCTTTCATCACTGCATGATAATGGAGTAACAAAATGGTGTATCAGACCCGAAGTTCTTACCGGAGTTCTCGGGAGGGAGAGGAGTACTTTGTGCAGCTAAGCTGGCATAAGAAATGTCTCATTTGTCATGTGCTAGGGGGTGATTGAAATCTCCCTGTAAACTACTCTATTAGATATGCTTATGCACTACTGAAAAAAATGCAGGCTATAGAAGAAAATACCACTGCAAGCAAAGCCTGAACATAGTAATGCTTAACTTGTAGGCAGTGCTCCACTTATCTGGCTGAGAGCCAGCTTTTTTATGATACAGGCATCAGCATTTGTTTAATGTGTCCCTTATCAAATCCAAAAGCTAATATTTGAGTTAGTCCTCCATGAAGATAAACAGGAACTGTTTGAGTGAGAATTAAGATACTGTGTATCAACTCCTCAGAACAGTATCTAGGTACTTTACCTTGAATCCAAAGAAATGTCTTGCAGATGTGTATTCAATCTGTGTTCAGAGAAAGTTCTCTTAAAAGCTAGTTTACGTAGTGAAAGCATTTAGGGAAGTTATAGCAAAGAGGGGGGATCTTGCTTCTGGAGTTGATTTGAATCCATCAATTGGCTCTCAGGTCAGGCTTTTAGTCCTGAAGGTAGTAAAGAGACTGTTTTTTGAAGAAGCTCAAATAGGGGTTCTGTATTCCTACAAACAAGAATTCTGAAATCCCAGCCTAGCCATGCAAGGGAGGCTGGTCCACGATCATCTTTTCTGCTACACAGCATAGCTTACACAGCTGCGTTGGCTTCAGTGCATTCATGCCAAAACTGCATCCACATATACAAAAGTAGAATTAAGCTCTTACCTCTCACTCAGTTTAACCACTGATGCTTTTGTTTCTGAAAATGGCACTTTTGAGTACTTTATGTACAAACTCAGATTGGAAGGCAATCAGCAACATAAAGACTCTTACTATATGTTTGGGATAAATGTAAATAAATGGATGGTGCAACAAATGATTCCAGGATGCCACTGCTGATGGATATCAGGACCCCACTTCTCCCCCATCGCCACCACCACCAAAAAAAAAAAAAAGCATAGTTAGGTGGCTGCAAAGTTTAACATGGGTTAGTAGAAGCCTGGTGAAAAACAATCTGATAATGCAAATCATGGTGGTAATGGTAGTGAAATATGGATGGAAAACAAGTAAGAAACTTAGAAGGCAGCAGCCACAGCAATGTAACTTGGGAAAGGAACAACAACAAATGATCACTGTACTAAATCCAGCTAAGAATGAAACTATAATATATATTAAACGTAGCAGGCTTTTCCTCACCAGGCAGTATTCATGTAGCATTCAAAGCTGAACGTGAAAATCTGAAAATATCATGATGCTATGTAAAGAGGATTATTTTACAAAAGAAATTTCTAGTAGTCAGGAAAAAAGAACCATTTCTTACTAAGGGCAAGCTTTAACTATCGATATAAGAACAATAACAACTGTTAATGCTGATAACCATGAACATTGACATCTTCAGGTTCTTGCCAGGCCCACCACACGCTTTGTCAAGTTAAATGCTGGGAGGAAGCAAAGTAGCTGGAACTTGCTGGAATGCATTAGGTGGAGAAGAGGAAACCCTATTTCCTGACAATTTTTTCAGCTAATGCTTTTTTGCAGTATTTGGCCAGCTGCATTGTTGAGTGAAAATATTTGGAGAAAGATGGCAGAACTCACTGAATAATATATAATCTTAAAGAATAAAATGTCTACATCACAGTGGGGGTATGGAAGTAGGCTAAAGCCTCATCCTTACCTACACAAAGTAATTATTCTGTGTAAGCTTCTTGAATTCCGTGGATCTCAGGAATGTCAGAAAAGTATCTTGCCGCTTCTTGCACCTCAAGTCCCTGTGGTCATCTGGACAATTGAGCCATGGCAGGAGATCTGCTGCTGGCGACAAATCTGACTGTGAGCTTTGCCCAGGGCCCCAGTAGATGGGCCCCTGTATCATGGAGGGGCAGGCACATACCTTGCTGCTGAGTCCACAGGCAGTATTTCATGCCACTTTCCCCAGAGGATTTAGAACAGAAGAAAACCACTGCAGAGTTTAGCTGATCCCTTCTTCACTCTCATATTGGAGCCTTGTACAAAGAAAATGAGAGCAGACACCAAGCGCTGTATTGTAGTGTGATGAATAAGATTTATAGAGCCAAAATACTCTTTCAGATTGCTCCAGTAGGATGGCATCAAAGAGGAATTTTTGCCATGCTTTCTGCTATAATAAGCAAATTTGGTGAATTCTGAGTAGACAATTTTTTCTTCAACTTCAGATCTTACTACAGGTAAAACATTTACCAGATATATATATTTTTTAAAATTATAGTCTGAAGATCTATTTTGTTCTATTACTTGGGGTAGGTTAGGCATTAATGCAGCAACAGTGGAGTAATACCCCCTGCAACTGCATTGTTCATGCAGGCAAAACTCTCTGGCTGTGTTGCCTAACAGTATTGTACAGGCAAAGATGATCTCACCCTGTCTGCGTTTTGAGCTGACCACGCGTCGTATGGATGCAGTTAGTGCAGTGCCCCGTTTGAGCTAATAAGAGACGTGGCATATTAGCCTGGGGCAACAGCTGACATTTAACATGTCTTCCAGTTGGCTTGAAGCATGGGCAGAGCGAGCTTGCGTCTGTCTCAGTGTGAACATTGCCTCTGCCTGAAAAACATTGCGCAAAACTGTGTGTGAAAGACTTGCAAAGTGATTTTGTGAAATCCTTATAAAGTGAAACACTCTCTGTAATATGAAATTACTCCTATTAGAGCTGCAGCTTGAGTAACTCTCATATATGATTAAGAACCACCAATTCAAGTTCTCTTCTCCCTAACTTTCTCTAAACACATTTGAATTTTGTTAGTCTCCCACTGCTGGCATAGATTTTGACTACTGTCATATCACGTGAAAGGGGACTACCTGAATTTGTTTAGTTTTTCAGGATGGATGCTGAATACCGTGATAGCGTAGGCACTATAAGAAATGTCAGGAGGAAAACTTTTGAGGAACTTTGTCTTTATTAGTTTATAGAATGAGTTATAGGTGTGCAGATATCTTCAAAATTAACAGGACTTGGATGCCAAATATTTTATTGAGGGTTTGGCACATTAATCCTTGTACTGAATAGTAAGGGTGGATATACAAGTGCGCATATAGATATACATACGTCTCACACGTGTATATATGTGCATGCATATATATGTCCACATGTGTGAGATACATATATGTCACTGTAGAGTTGTGTGGCAAAGAAGCAATACAATTCCTGAGTTTCCACTTTCATTTTCATCTCTCAATACATATCCCCCTTCCTTTCGTCTGTATAAGGAGATCTTCTTTTCAAGCACTGAAATTTGACAGCAGCAGCAAAGTAGGTGAGGAAACATTTCCCTTTTGGAGAGTCCTAATCCAGGTTTTCCTTCCATTGGCTCCAAAGCTCTTCATCATTTTGTCCCTGTGTTTCACTCTTCTGCATAGAAAACGATCCAAGTATGGTAGATATGAAAAACCCTGTATCATACTGTGAGACGTTAACAGGAATTCATAGTAGAGCCTTTCATTTTATGAGAGAGTTATATAGCGAACTGTAGAGCTTCTGGAAAAGTACAAGAAAATGCCAGGAAACAACCTAGGAGTTGTTAGGAGTGGAGCAGGAGAAAGCTGCTTCTGATCTGAGGGTCACGTGGTAAGAATGGGACTTGGGCAGGTTTGTGCTGGCGTCAGAGCAGAACCTGGCCTCTGCTGCGCAAAGTGGCAGAAAGGCACCACTAAAAAAAGAAACTGAGGAAAACCAGAAAGAACAAGCTGTTTCTCAGCAGATATGTGAGAATGGAGCAACTCCCACGGGAGGCCAAGCACGAAGGAGAAGTGGCCCAGCCAGCATGGCTGCCTCGTGTCTTAATATAGCAGACTTCTTGGCAAAGAAAGGGGGTGAGGACCGGTGGAGGAGGAGAGCTCTGTTTGCTTTCCCAAAAAGCTGTTTGCAATAGCAAAGAAATCCCGCTGGCTGTGTTCCAGCAAACTGTTAGGATTCAGTGATCTGGCAGTGAAATCCAGCTGTTGGAGGTGCGTTCCTCAGTGCTTCTAGCAGATCCTGCCTGCCCCTTGTCCACCCGTGGTCCATACTCAGTGGGGGATTAGCTAAATATCTGGACAAGAGGAGACCCCATTGTGCTGTTAGCAGCGTCTAACCTCTTCCCCCCTCCCCTCAAGCCATTTTGGAAACAAGGAGGCATGGCAAATGTGTGGTGTTGTGTGAGCATACACTGACAAGCAGGATTCAGCCCAGAATTGTTTTCCTTATAAGCGCTGTGGACCTGGGAAGGGGCTGTTTCTAGCATGGACTTCTGCAGGCTCAGCCTGAGCTGGTTTGGTGTGTGTGAATAAGGTGTTGCTTTTGCCCATTCCTGACTAACTTTGCTCCCTCAAAACAAACAAAGAAATCCAAGTAAAACAAAATAATTCAAGAAAAACAAAAAGCATTGACAACATTGCACAATAAAAATCACGTCTAGACCTAAATCCTGGGCACTGCCTCTGCGATACAGATTGGCAGGTAAGGAGATGATAAAATAAATATTGTGCTCTTTCCTCACTGTTGCAGTGAGGCAGTTATCCCACAGTCTTTTCTGATTCCCTACTCTCATTTCCATGCTTTTGAACCCTAGACCTTATTGACTCTTGTTTTTCTTTGTTTTCCCTGTTTTGCTCGTGCCTCTTGGTTCTGTCCCACCCTTTGCTTTGAGGTCTTTGCCTCCATTCTGGGCATTCTGCTGGCGTTTCTTTCTCAGTAGCCTTTCAGCTCCTTCTTCCTCATTCCCCACCCTTCCCACCAACTCCTTCCCTCACATGCTCCCTCTCGTGCACATCCAACCATTCCATTTCGTACCCACATTTTCCTATTTGTTTTCTCTTCCCACACACTTCTCCCTGTCTTAATTCCTCCCTCCATTCCCAGCTGAATGTCAGCTATTGTATCATTAAGAAGTAATGGGAACTGATAAAAAACAAATCTGATGGCTTGGTTTTTAGGATTGGATTTCTAGGATCCTGTCAGTCTATTTCCTTTTTAGTGAAAGAATTTAAAACAATTCAAAAATCCATAAAAACTTATCCAGGTTCTCACCTTATTTGAAAATGGATGTTTTGTATATTACATAGATATGTCATACATAGTGTTTTAGAGCTCCTGCATAACGTGATCTTGTTTTAATTGAGATCTCCATGCTGTTAAACCTAAACCAGAACTCCATACTTCCATGTACTGCAGGCTTGTCTTTTATTTGAAAAGGTATGCAGTGGCATGCAGAGGATGCAGCCATTCTTCTAAAGAGCTTACACCTGGGCATGCAAACAGAAAACAGCTTCTTTTCGAATTTATATAGGACCTAAT